>RJVU01060476.1:67967-81683 GCA_003731715.1 Anabarilius grahami
AATCTATAATTTTCTCAAAAATAAGTTGAAAATGAACCAAGAATAGTGATGGCCATTGATAATTTATATAAAATACTGCATTATTCCATAATTAAAAGGAAAGTTTTATTTCATGGTGACTTTAAAAATCACAATAAACCTGACTATGAATATGAAAAAGATGACACTAAACCATCTGGACACTTTGCACAAACCATGTATTCACAATAATTTCCTCTCCAAACTTCACTGATCCTTCTGTCTGTCTCTCTTTTAGTCGCTCCTGGTCCAGGCAGTCTTCAGCCAGAATGCTGAAATGGTGGAATTTTTGTTGGAACAGATGGAAGGAGTGGATGAATTGGTAAATGGTTTTGTCTTGTGTGATTTGAAGAAACGTCCTGATTCTTACAAATTTCATTACTCCTTTTACATCTTTGTAAGAATGCATAATAATTCCATATACCTGATGACTAGAATGCTGCAATACTGCGAATTAAAATTATCGAGTGAACACACATTTTTCTTGGTGTTAAAACTGTTTGTTGTTTCAGGACCAAGAGTGCCGCACCGCCCTGCATGCTGCAGCGTATGTGGGTGGAGTTCATATCATGGAGCTCCTCATCAGTTCAGGTGACTTCAGGAATTTCAGCATATTAGAATGATTTCTGAAGGATCATGTGACACTGAAGACTGGAGTAATGATGCTGAAAATTCAGCTTTGATCACAGGAATAAATTACATTTTACAATATATTCACATAGAAAACATAGATTTTAAATATATTTCACAAAACTGTAATTTTGATTAAATAAATACAGCCTTGGTGAGGATATGAGACTTTTGACCGGTACATTGTGATTTAAGTTAATCTTGAAGGGTTAAAAATGAAATTCTGTCATTAATTACTCACCCTCATGTTGTTCCATACCTGTAAGACCTTCATTCATCTTCAGAACACAAATTAAGATATTTTTGATGAAATCCGATGGCTCAGTGAGGCCTGCATTGACAGCAAGATCATTAACACTTTCAGATGCCCAGAAAGCTACTAAAGACATATTTAAAACAGGTCATGTGACTACAGAGGTTCAACCTTAATGTTATGAAGCGACGAGAATATTTTTGTGCGCCAAAAAAACAAAATAACGACTTTATTCAACAATATCTAGTGATGGACGATTTCAAAACACTGCTTCATGAAGCTTCGAAGTTTTACGAATCTTTTGTTTCGAATCAGTTTCAGTAAACAAGGCTTTGTTACGTCATAAGTGTTTTGAAACTTCAATAGTTCACGTGACTTTGGCAATTTGATATGCGCTCTGAACCACTGATTCGAAACAAAAGATTTGTAAAGCTTCGAAGCTTCATGAAGCAGGGTTTTGAAATCGTCCATCACTAGATATTGTTGAATAAAGTCGTTATTTAGTTTTTTTGGCGCACAAAAATATTCTCGTCGCTTCATAACATTAAGGTTGAACCACTGTAGTCACATGAACCGTTTTAAAAACATCTTTAGTAGCTTTAATAGTAGCTTATATAATATAAAGTAGCTTAATTTGTGTTCTGAAGATGAACGAAGGTCTTATGGGTGTGGAACGACATGAGGGTGAGTAATTAATGACAGAATTTTCATTTTTGGGTGAACTAACCTTTTAAAGTCCCCCTGTAGTCAATAATTGTATCCCTTAAAACTCATCTTTGATCACCAAAATGACACATTTAAACACTTTTTCATGTAAAAAAAAAAATTCTTGATGCCTTGAAATAGCTTGAATGTAACTCTACACCCTTGCTTCATTTAGTATACGCAGAATCATGAATATGCAAATTAGCCCCGCCTCCACTCACTCGCACAAGCGCAGAGATCCACTCGGTCAACTTACTGAGGTAAATGCTGCACGATGGTATCACTCTTTACAACATCGGACACATGACGGTAATTAATATAGTTATCCTTTTGTTTGACTATATCTTCAAATAGTTAATAATGTGTTGCTAATGTTACACAAACCATGTTCCCGTTCATCATCTCAGAGTCAGAGAGCTGTCTTCTAATAATCAGTATCCTTAGAAACGCTTTGAACACCTTATCGTCAGTGGAGAAAGGCATATAGTTCATCATAACATCGTTATTTACATCATACACCCGCTATATTGCCAAATCTACACGATTTTTTTATCAACAGAAAAATATACCGGGATGACTTCTTGAGAATCTCCTTCTTCAGAGCACTCATGGTTAATGATATGCTAAAGCCCGCAGGCACTTTGACGTGATTGGTTACAAGGCAGTTTGTGACATCACAGACACCAGCGATTTCAAACCGCGGGTTTGAGACTGTCTTTTTCACTGTAGTTTTAAATAGAAAATACTCAGCAATGGTGTTGATTTATGAATATGCACATTGTCTTAAAGCATGTTAAAATCACCAGATAGACATATGAACAACATTAAAAACTTGGTTTTCACCACAGGGGGACTTTAAACAAAATATCGATTGTAAAACGTTTCTTCTTGTGTTTTAGGTGCTAATGTTAATGCTAAAGACCAGGAGTGGTTGACTCCTCTGCATCGGGCCGCTGCCTCACAGAACCAAGTATGAGAGGAGTTTTAAAATCATGTAGCTGTTGTGTTTCATGTGCTTCTCTCATTTTGTGCTGTTGTGATTGCAGGGGTCTGTTGGGCTGCTGCTGAGGAAGGGAGCGGAGGTGAATGCACAGGACAAGTTCTGTCAGACGCCTCTACATGTAGCTGCAGCCAACAGAGCGACAAAGTGCGTGGATGTCCTGCTTCCTTACATGAGCAGTATGAATGAAGCCGATCGGTTTGGGAGAACTGCTTTACATCACGCCGTCCACAGTGGACATGCAGAGGTGAGGCAAGAACTGACACTGAATATAGTGGACATTTCATTTGAGGAGTTATATGAAACTCTATGGCTACGTCTACATTAACCAGGATCTAAAAATGGCTTTTTCGTTTCAAAATGCTCTCTGTCCACATTAAAAGTCACCATGAAATGAAAATTACAATTCTTGTTTTTTTATGGAATATTGCAATATTTATTCTAAATTATTTATCCGTGCACATCATTATTGTTTTAAATTCATGTCCTCGTAATCTTGAATCAGAATAACTTCCCCTCCTTCATGCAGTGACATCATTTCTCTGATGACGAGGGTGGGGCAAACTTTCACTCACATGAGCTCCACCAATAGCAAACCACAACCATCCAATCAATTCCACACGTACAAAATCAAGCCCCGCCCTACATTTGTTCTTGTTCCAGAAGCCTTTTCACTCAGATTTACAGCACAATAGAGAAGAAAAGACTATTGTAACTTCTGTCTCATTACAACTTTGAACATCTGAAAACACTTAAATAATCTTACTGCGCATGCATAAAACATAATCGGATGATAAAGAGAGACCAGACATAATAAAGCTCTCACTTTATTCTTTTGGCATAAATATCTCACCACTAATTGTTGGCCAAAAGTGATATGCGGAGGGGACTTTTGTTTAATGACCCTATGACGGTGTGTCAAACATAGGTGCCCGCGGGCCGAATACGGCCCACAAAGGTGTCCAATCCGTCCCCGAGTGATTTGAACTATAATAAAAAAAATATATAGATGCACTAGTCCACTGGTCATAAGTCCAAACGTTTTTTTTGTTTTATTTTGGTCAATCTTTATTCCAGGCTTGCAAACAAAGTGCTTTTTAATAATTTCCCAAAATTTCATTTGTGTGGAAATTTTTACAATGTCTGTAAATTTTTTACAAAAATCTAAATAGGTATCAATATACACTCACCTAAAGGATTATTAGGAACACCATACTAATACTGTGTTTGACCCCCTTTCGCCTTCAGAACTGCCTTAATTCTACGTGGCATTGATTCAACAAGGTGCTGAAAGCATTCTTTAGAAATGTTGGCCCATATTGATAGGATAGCATCTTGCAGTTGATGGAGATTTATGGGATGAACATCCAGGGCACGAAGCTCCCGTTCCACCACATCCCAAAGATGCTCTGTTGGGTTGAGATCTGGTGACTGTGGGGGCCATTTTAGTACAGTGAACTCATTGTCATGTTCAAGAAACCAGTTTGAAATGATTCGAGCTTTGTGACATGGTGCATTATCCTTCTGGAAGTAGCCATCAGAGGATGGGTACATGGTGGTCATAAAGGGATGGACATGGTCAGAAACAATGCTCAGGTAGGCCGTGGCATTTAAACGATGCCCAATTGGCACTAAGGAGCCTAAAGTGTGCCAAGAAAACATCCCCCACACCATTACACCACCACCACCAGCCTGCACAGTGGTAACAAGGCATGATGGATCCATGTTCTCATTCTGTTTACGCCAAATTCTGACTCTACCATCTGAATGTCTCAACAGAAATCGAGACTCATCAGACCAGGCAACATTTTTCCAGTCTTCAACTGTCCAATTTTGGTGAGCTCGTGCAAATTGTAGCCTCTTTTTCCTATTTGTAGTGGAGATGAGTGGTACCCGGTGGGGTCTTCTGCTGTTGTAGCCCATCCGCCTCAAGGTTGTGCGTGTTGTGGCTTCACAAATGCTTTGCTGCATACCTGGGTTGTAACGAGTGGTTATTTCAGTCAAAGTTGCTCTTCTATCAGCTTGAATCAGTCGGCCCATTCTCCTCTGACCTCTAGCATCAACAAGGCATTTTCGCCCACAGGACTGCCGCATACTGGATGTTTTTCCCTTTTCACACCATTCTTTGTAAACCCTAGAAATGGTTGTGCGTGAAAATCCCAGTAACTGAGCAGATTGTGAAATACTCAGACCGGCCCGTCTGGCACCAACAACCATGCCACGCTCAAAATTGCTTAAATCACCTTTCTTTCCCATTCTGACATTCAGTTTGGAGTTCAGGAGATTGTCTTGACCAGGACCACACCCATGTGATTGGTTAATTAGATAATTGCATTAATGAGAAATTGAACAGGTGTTCCTAATAATCCTTTAGGTGAGTGTAGGTGCATTACTGATAAATAAATATTTAAAGAAGCATTATTTTAGTTTTTTAATAACTGCATCTGTAAAACCAAATGCAGTTTTAAGTAGCAGTGTACTAGTTTTCTTGCAAATTAATTTGTTGTTTATATGGTTAATATTAATGCAACTGTCAGCACACTAAGGTTTGTTTGTTTTTATTCGGCCCGCACATGGTTATTTTTTTCCAATCCGGACCTCAACCTAAAATGAGTTTGACACCGCTGCCCTTTGAGTTCGATTAAACCATCAAAATATGAGGAAAATATTTTATATTTTTAAATATTTTAAATTTGAGGGAACAAAGCACTAAACTTGGTTAAAGTGTTTATCTGACAAAAATTATTTGGGGAAAAAAAGGCAAATACAGCTACAGGTTTTATTCTACTATGCAAAAAAACTGCATAGAAAAACAAAAAGCTTACAAGAAAAGCATACATATAACATAATCAGTTATTCATATTTCATTGGTTCTCTCTTGTTTTTGCATGTTTATAATATCTTTGTATGACAGCCTGGCCAAAAATGATGTTGCACAATTTGACATTTCATTGTGTTATTATCACAAATAAAACGATAGACATGCACAACTACACAATATGCTTACAAAATCTTCAGCAAATTTTTTAAAACATTTTAAGAAAGAGTGAAATGTCAATTTTCCTCGGCCGGACATCACTTTTGGTCACTACTTTATGGTCAAAAACACAACTGCCCTCATGTTTTACATTTATTTTGTAGGAATGTAACATAAAGATTGTAAAAAGTAACTTTTAGCAACACTGTGAAAGTAAAGAGCAGACACAACAATGCCAATATAACCCGAGATAGTACGATATGCATCATCATTTCGAATATCTCCGTCCACACTACAATGCGTATCCACTTTAGAGAGCGTCTTCATAACAAGATCAGCACAAAAACAGCGTCTCAGTGTGGACAGAAGGCGTTTGCACACATGCCCGGATTCATGTAGACGTAGCCTTCTTTATCTCTTTAACGTTATCAGTGAGGTTTGGATGTTATGTAACCCTTTGATGATGTCCTTAGACAGTGACCCTGCTCCTAAATAAAGGAGCCAACCTGAGTGCCAGAGACATAAAGGACAGGCAGCCCATCCATCTGGCTGCTCATCTAGGTATCTGGTCCTCTGAAGAAGCATATATATAGATTTCTGCTGAGAATAGTGTGTTATCTTATAGAGACTTGATTGTGTCTGACGATCAGGGCATCTGGAGGTGGTGAAGCTCTTAGTCGCGGGCAGTGCTGATGTGTCCTGCAGGGATAAGCAGGGATTTACCCCTCTACATGCGGCGGCTCTTGGTGGACACACTGAAGTGGTCAAGTACCTCCTGAAACATGGAGCACAGGTGAGCAATCATATCTAGACATTAGTGGGCATTTCTACATGTTACACCTACTAGTTTTGTCTAGAATATTAGCATATTTTTTACGTCTACAAGTACTTTAATTTAAATCAGTAGAACAGTTGCTTCTCATTAAAATTATATTTTTATAATTATATTTTCTTTTTAAAATGATATTCATATTTTCAATGCTTTAACTTCCGTACTGTGTAGTATTTCAGATTGATTTGATGGGGGTGGAACATGATAGGATATGATATTATTGGTTAATATTGTTTCTCATGTAGTCTAAAAGTGCCCCTATTATGCTTTTTTGGGATATTATCTTTAATGTAGTGTGTAATAGAGCTGTTTGTGAATGTAAAAGGTTCAAAGTTTCAAAGATCAAAGTGCAGATAAATGAAGTTTTTGGGGTTTAGAGAGACCGAATTCTTGATCAAACCGTTTCAGTCACTGAGAGAAAAGAGCTGATGCTGCAATTGATATTATGAGAAAATTAAAGTGTTTTGACCTTGAATGCATGTAAACCTGTTGTAGGAGACACCAAAAAAACAGCAGAATAGTAGCACTTTAATTGAATCACTGGAAAAAGAAGTTGTTTCAGAGGCAGAGAAGGTTGTTATGTTGGGATATAATATTATTCAAGGTGTCAAACCAAATTTACTTAAATGGATGGTTAACCAAAAAATTAATATTGTGTCATTATTTAATCACCTGTATGACTTTTTTCAACTTTACTGCAAAAGAAGATATTTTAAAGAATTTTTAAAAGGTTTTATTCATACCAAAAAAACTCTGGGTTCTAATAATTTGTTCGACAGAAGAAGAAATGCATACAGGTTTGTAATTACATGAGCGTAAGTGATGACACAGTTTTCATTTTTGGGTGAACTATTCATTTAAGGTTTCGAACGAAAAATGAAAACATACTGTATGTTTTTTTTTTTAAAAATGGTTCTTAAATCCAACAACATCAGACAGATTTTTCTTTGGAGTAATGTGCACTTATGAATAGTGCACTAGATAAACTAAATAGAATCAAATTTTATTTATTTTCTCTCTCATTAGATTGATGAAGCAGATGGTTCTGGTAACAGTGCTCTCCACATGGTTTGTTATGCTGGGCAAGAGGTTATTGCAAGTCAGCTGGTTAACTGTGGTGCCAGTGTTAACCGTTCAAACGTACGTGGCTGCACACCGCTGCACCTGTCTGCCGTCTCCACCGACGGAGCGCTGTGTCTGGAGCTGCTGGTCAATAACGGGGCAGACGTGAACATTCCGGTCAGGAGACATGAACCCAAAACCAGCAGATGGATATTGCAGGGGTTTTTGTTCTCTGACCTTTCTTGTTTTCCTTTCAGAATAAAGATGGGAAGAGTCCTTTGCATATGGCCGCCATTCAGGGACACTTCACCCGTTCCCAGATACTCATTCAGAATGGTAAGGCTGAGCACAAACCATAAACTTTAAGACCTTAAAGGGTTAGTTCACCCAAAAATGAAAATTCTGTCATTAATGACTCACCCTCATGTCGTTCCGTAAGACCTTCATTCATCTTCGGAACACAAATTAAGATATTTTTGATGAAATCCAAGAGCTCTCTAACCCTTCCATAGACAGCAATTTGATAACCACATTCAAGGTTCAGAAAGGTAGTAAAGACATCGTTAAAATAGTTCACGTGACTACAGTGGTTCAACTTTAATGTTAAGAAGCGATGAGAATACATTTCGTGTGCAAAAACAAAACAAACTTATTCAATTTCTTCTCTTCTGTGTCATTCTCATATGCAGTTGATGTAGTGAACGCAGTGCAGCCGTCCAGGTTCTATGTCAGAACACCGTCTCATTATTGGCCGGCTCCTGCGTCAGCGTCACACGCATGTGTCGTGCTGCTCATGTGAACAGAGCCGGCCAATTCTGAGCTGGCGTTCTGAAGTAAATACTAGGGATGTAACAATATCAAAATCTCATGGTACAATAATACCTCGGTATACCCGATTTTTTATATCAACAGAAAAATATACCGGGATATATACTCTAGAGACTCTCCTGCTTCAGTCATAGTTAAGCCGAGTTCAGACGATTTTCAAAGTAGTCGGGTCACTGTTCTTTTCACACAGCATGACTATCTTGGCCAGCATTCAGTCGCTGCTGTGTTCACACTGCATGATGGATCGGCGACAGAAGGTTTCACACTGCATGACTTTACAATAGGAAGAATCGTCGACAACTCTGTCTGGCACGCAAACTACGTTTCACAACCAAACACGCGAGATGTGACAAGGAAACAACGCGATATCACGCGTGCAAGACCGGAGTTCTCACGTGAGAATGGGATTATTATTAAAAAAATGGTAGCCCGCAAGAAGCTTGCAATACGAATTGCCTGTGCGCTGATTTGCAGTGAAAACAAGAAAAAGAAAAGAAGAATATGGATGCTTGGCATGCTTGCTGATATTGTGGTCTATAACTCCTCCCCGAACTCCCCGCTGCTCTGTATCTTGCTCTCTCATTGGCTGTCGGTCATCGCCGATGTAGTTTTCAGTCAGAACACTTTTCACACAGCAGGATTTTGAATCGCCGACAGGTCCAGATATTTAGCATGCCAAATATCTCACGGGCGTCGGCGACTCTTCGGCGATTCTCTCAGATCGCGTCTTTGCTCATTCACACTGCGTGATTGTCACTCGCGTGAACGAGCACCGATTTGCCTGTGATTTCAGGCATTTGCCGGCGATTTCTCAAAACCTGTCAGCGAGCCAAAATCGGGGCTAAAATCGTGCAGTCTGAACTCGGCTTTAATGATATGCTAAAGTCCGCCGGCACGTTGACTTGATTGGTTATAAGGTAGTTTGTGACGTCAGAAACACCAGCGATTTCGAACTGCGGGTTTGAGACTGTCTTTGGTTTACTGCCGTTTTAAGGAGAAAATACTCAGCAATGGTGTTGACTTATGAATTTGCACATGGTTTGTCTTAAAGCATATTAAAAAACACTACATGGACATATAAACAACATTAAAAACTTGATTTTCATCACAGGCGGTCTTAAAAAAAAAGACATGAAGACTTGGAAAAAAAAGTGCTATAAGTGTTAAAGGGTTAGTTCACCCAAAAGTGAAAATTCTGTCATTAATTACTCACCCTCATGTCGTTCCACACCCGTAAGACCTTCGTTCATCTTATCAAGATATTTTTTATGAAATCCGATGGCTCAGTGAGGCCTCCGTTGACAGCATTTACACTTTCAATGCCCAGAAAGCTACTAAAGACATATTTAAAACAGTTCATGTGACTACAGTGGTTCAACCTTAATGTTATGAAGTGACGAGAATACTTTTTGTGCAGCAAAAAAACAAAATAACGACTTTATTCCACAATGTCTAGTAATGGGCGATTTCAAAACACTGCTTCATGAAGCTTCGAAGCTTTACGAATCTTTTGTTTCGAATCAGTGGTTCGGAGCGTGTATCAAACTGCAAAAGTCACGCCCCCCAGTGGTGAACCATTGAAATATCGAAACACTTATAACATAACAAAGGCTCGTTTACCGAAATCATGTGATTTTGGCGCTCCGAATCCCTGATTCGAAACAAAAGATTTGTAAAGCTTCGAAGCTTCATGAAGCAGTGTTTTGAAATTGCCCATCACTAGATATTGTTGAATAAAGTCATTATTTAGTTTTTTTGGCGCACAAAAAGTATTCTTGTCACTTCATAACATTAAGGTTGAACCACTGTAGTCACATGAACTGTACATATTACAGGTACATATTATGGTACATATTTGTCAGTTTTTGTATATATATATTTTTCTGTCTGGGAATCCAAAACAAAGTAAATGCAGAAAAACTGAATTGAGGAAAGAGAAATCAATCCCAAGTCCTGACAGCCGGCGAATAGGACCAAAAATACAGCATACAGCTGGTTTTCAACAAGGTTTTCAATGGTATCATTTATACCTGCAAATATTAATGGAACCGTCACAAAGAAAGCAAATTCTGTCACCATTTACTCTGGTGTGTTTTAAGCTACACGTACACGGGTATATAGTTTTTCTTCCTTCGTTTAAAAAAAAAAAAAACGCGTCCACACAAGCAAGTTTTTTTTTAAACGCATGAAAGTGCAAAAACACGCTATAAAGTGCTGTTAAAAGCCATGTTGGCCAATCCATTAGACATTTTATTACTATTATTATTATTATTATTAATTTCATAAACCAGAACAATGCAATGAGACGTATTCATTCAAAGTGACCTGTGTATTATTGCATTCTGACACCTCTGTTCTGCAATATAATGGAAGAAACTGTGCATGTATCTGTATACATGTTATAAGCCCTTTTAGCACAGTTATGAGCAGCAATATTTTGGCTGCGTTCGTCATTTCACACACGCACCTCCTATAAAAAAAGGAGATAGCAGTGCACGCCCCGATGTCACTGGCCAAAATCTCCAGAATGCCCCTTTCCCCTTATACCACCTGCCTGCCAAAGTGGCTTTCCAGTTTGTTCTGCTGAAATGCAACTGAGAGCCACCATCATGCTTTCTGGCTTGTAGTTTATTTGTGACAAACATAACAATGGTCTTAAGGTTAAAAGAACTGTCAATCTTGAAATATAATTCTTTTTTTTTTTGGTTTTGTTTTGTAGGTGCAGAGGTGGAGTGTATTGATAAATTTGGTAATACTCCTCTTCACGCCGCTGCTAAACATGGTCACGAGTTGCTCATCAGTATACTCTTGAATAATGGTGCGGACGTGGGCAGGTGTGTCTTTACAAAACTCCTCGAGTAGAACAGACACTTTAGAGTTCATATCCACTTTGTTCGTTTCTCCCCTCCTTGACATAACCAAACGCAGCTGGTGCAGTTCGCTGGCTTAGGACAACTCAAAGACAGACCAAAATTATATACATCATGGCAGGAGTAGATTTAAAAGTATGCCCATTTTTTATCCGATTTTTTCATAAAGTGGGGTGGATGGACTACAGTACAAGCCAATGCATTGATATTGATGGTATTTCTGATGCTTTTAATGTTTCCAACAGTATACGACAACACCAGTGGCTGAAATATGGCACACATTTTCTTTAAATCAATGTAAAATCAATTTGAAATCCATTTAGCTGGCATCTTTGTGGATTCATAAAGTTAGTCAGTATTTTCAAGTATTTTAAAATTTAAATGTTTCTATAGAATGACTTTTGGAATGAATTTAAAGTAATTATTGGCTAAAGCACAAATGAGATGGTTTAAATCTTGTCATATCTTCGGCTTATCTTGAGAATATATTTAAAAAATATCAAAGTTCTCATTTAATTTGCAATTATGCTTTTACAATTACCGTGTAGGCGAGGCATTAATGGGATGACTCCATTGCACTTGGCGGTGTTTTACGGATTTTCAGACTGTTGTCGAAAGTTACTCTCCTCAGGTAAAAGTCATACACATGTACAGTGTCTAGTAGGGGACATTTGCATTATTCATTTTGCAGATACTTGTATCCAAAATTATGTACAATGCATAATGTTTGTCTAGTATTGTATGTTTGTCTAACAAACATTTCCTGTCAGCAGGGTTTGACATAAACACGCTGGACAGCCTAAGAAGGACATGTTTGCATATATCTGCTTCAGGCGGGTATGCTAAATGGTTACTATGAAGTAGTTTGTAAGTTGTATTTTAGTATATACTATTTTGGTATTCATATTTTTTTTTTTTTCCCAATTTGTTCACTGACAGAAATGTTGAATGTCTTAAATTGCTGTTGAACAGTGGTGCTGATTTAAGTAAAAAGGACAACTTTGGAAGGTAAAATCTTTATTTGTCAATAATAATAATTCTGTTATATATTTACATTGTGAATCTTGTGTACTTATTCAGTGGGGTCCATAAGTATGAGACCACTAGGGAAAAGTCTCCTGTTAATTATTCCATTACAAATTATATTTTGCACTCAAGTTGCATGTTCAAAACCTGATGATCTCAGCATAGTTTAAGGAAATTACAAAGAGCGTTTATGTACTTAAATACAAATAAGGGAAAATTGTCAATGTCATAAATTTGCTTACAATGTCTTAGTGACCTAGAAAGATCTTTAATTTTATCTTTTGCAGGTATCCATTGCACTATGCATCAGTGAATGGCTCATATCTGTGCACAGTGGCTCTGGTGAAAGCTGGAGCTGATGTTAATGAACTGGATCTGAATGGATGCAGTCCACTGCACTACGCAGCTGCTGCCCAAACCTCACACAGGTATAAAACTTATCACACTGCCAGACCCTTGTATTTTTTCACATTTTGTTATAATGTTGCAGCCTTATGATAAAATGCTTTAATTTTTGTCACATTAATCTACACTCCATACAATTTTGTGAGAGAGCATGTATTTTTATGATCCAATCAAATTACCTCATCTCTCGCAGTCAAAACTGACTGCATCCACACAAGCAGTGTGCATATGATAGGTTGCGTGCAAATTATGCTGCCTTAGCAAATCACGCTACATTACTGCCGTTCTCAACAATGTACCTTTGTAAAAGTGGGGATTCAGAACTTACGGGCATGAAGAACAAATAGTCTGTAGACACAGACTGTGCATAGAGATCGATTTAAGACTCAAACTCTCTTCTATACAAAAACATAGCCTACCCTGAGTTCTTGTTTTTAATGTTGATAATATATTATACAAGCAAGAATGCAATTTTTCCTAAATATCCACACGATTGCAAACGTGACATTGATTTAATACAACAGTTCAGCAAACAAAAGGGTCATATTAAGGGAAGTAGCCTACATTTTAAACACAGGTTTCTCAGTATTGTTTGCTCTTTTTTGCAACAAAATAGTTCCAACGAATGCCACAGCAGAACTGCAAATGTAGCAATGTTTCGTGAATGAATCGTGTAAGTCATTGATTCAGTTACCCCATCAAAACAGCCAATTGCTTCCTTACTGGATGAATGAATGACTCGATGACTCACTCATTAAGACAGTGACTTACCGCCACCTACCGGTTCTTCTGGATTTAGTTTGTCTCAGTTTCATATGTTTCTTTATGTATGGTAATCACAGACAGATTCAATGATGGTGAGATCAGATCTTAGTGTGGAGCACCGGCTGCTGTCAGGCTGCTTGTGCATACAAAAATCTCACTGGATTATTTCAATTAATGGCAAAATGAATGTTTGGAAATTCATACTACAGCATACTACTGACATACTACAGCAAGAGATATGAATAACTGCCTTAAAACCATTCTTTGGGGTGAAAATACTAACGTGCCTAAGACTTTTGCACAGTAGTGTATATATATATATATATATATATATATATATATATA
>RJVU01060476.1:81702-140201 GCA_003731715.1 Anabarilius grahami
ATGCACAGCAAATGCAAATAGTGCAGCAAGTAGTGAAAACAATTGTGAAAATTATCTTGTGCAACAAAAATGCAGACAGTGCAAATGATCATAAGTAATTACATAGGCGAAACTGAACTCTTGGCTGCATCAGTTATCTCCGTTAGAATCAACAGTCGTTCCTGTTTGGCTCAGATGAACAAACCGCATGGGTTTCTTTGATGAATCAATGCTGATCAAAACTTGATGATGTAATCACGTTCACTATGGAGCCTCTGAATGTCTGACTGAGACAAACGTGAAACCACTGAAAAGCCGGGAATCTCCTCTTTACTTTATTAAACATTTACGAACAATAGTTATTTTTAGCTGTGGTCAGCTGTGTCGATCTTTAAGGGTTAACTCTGATAGCTCTCTTCATCTGATTGACCCTTAATTTTGGCCCTCGACTTGACTACTCTTTATTCAATAAACCCTTTTGAACTCTTTGAGGTCCGGGGGTCATGCTCAACCATCATGAAGAGGAGCTCTCCTCAGCTAAGCATGCTGTGGAAATGCTAATTGCTCAGGTCACCAAGCTGGCGGGTAGTTCTGATCAGGAGCCACATTTTCAGCCACAGCTGCTCCTCTAAGAAATCCCAAACTGTGGATCTCTTACACACATGAGCCCACTGCATGCAAGTTATTCTTCACAGTGAAGTTGAGTTCTCTCTCTAGACTATGACATATGCCTCAGACAGAGCCAAGTTGGCCTTCATGATTACTTTTGTCCGGTTGCGCTCAGGAGTGGGGTGCTGCTGTCTGGAAGGCTGATGTTGAGTTCTGTGAGAGTTTCCTTGGAGTTCAAGGAGTAGATGAGTAACATCTTTGAATGCTCTTAATTTTAAAAAGGAAGGCTTTTCGAAGGCTTGCTCTACTTTGCCAGGGTTAACGGTCTGTAGCTAATTGAATTCAGAATCCTGGTGGCAGCAAATGAAGTCAGTTGTCACGCTAAAGGAGTACCCCCTGGTCACAAGCCCATCACTCATTCCTTTCCACCTAATGTCCACGCCGAGCCAGAGCACATGCACCAGCCCAGCCGTAAAACTGACATCAGTCTCTTCAGAGGCACTTCTCCCCCTCTCAATATCCGCTCCCAGTACATAGCCTTGGACAGGTATTTGGCTGATTCTCTGACAGACGGTACCATCCGTGCATCCTCCACAGATCCGAGGTTCTTGTTTGTGAAGAAAAAGGTTGGCCCCTTGCATTCCTGCATAGATAATCTGTATGTACTGTATCGGCTGTTAGACAATCAACTCTTTGTCGAGGTGGAGAAGAGTTTCTTCATGCTCTGTCAGTTTTGTTCCTGGGGTCCTGGGGAGGGAATTAACTTAGACCCTTCTAAGGTAAGGGCCAACTCTGACTGGCTGGCTCCTGGATCCTGCAAAACCCTTCAGGAGTTCTTGGGGTGTGACAATTTAAATTTTCAGCAATTTGTTCTTAATTTTAGCCAGCTAGGTGCCCCCTTATACTATTATCCAGAGACTTTTCCATATGAGGCAGACCTAGTGGGCTCTTTTCTTCGGGTGCTTTGACTTCGTCCATGCCTTCTTAACTTGAGGCACATGGGGGGTGCTCTGAGGATCATTCATTCCTGTGTCTGCACTGCAGACTCTGCAGAACCTACTGTCCTCCGCTCTTAAACCGCGTTTCCACCACAGGAACTCCCCCCAGGAACTAGTACTTTGGGGTGGTACTCGGTGTGATTCAACCATAGGAACCAAGGGTCTAAATAAAGTTCCAGGTAAAATTTTCCCCTCAAAAAGTACCTGCTCACGAGGTAGTACTTTTTAAAATTCAGGAACATTCGGGGGTGGGACTTATGTGCTGAACATGCTGATTGGTTGACTCCATGCAGCATTTTATTTCAACCACCATTTTTAAAAGTCTGTTGTGGTGCGTGCAATAAAGGCCTCGGTATACTTCCAACGAAGTTCTTTTTCGTTCTTCGTTTAGGGGTAAAACGAAGTTCGAAATGCGTGACCAGCGATATACTGTAAACGAACATCTGACGCCGCCCACACTGCCGAAAGCGACAGTTATATGAATATGTAAATATGTGCACTTTCTTCTCAGTAACAAAATAAACACAACAAAAATGAGAAAACAGCAAGCATTTATTATAGAAAGCATAAGAAAAGCGTCTGATCATAACAGCATGAGTATGTTAGCACGAGCTCTGCAAATTAGCACTCCAGTCACGTTTATTTATGTAGCACTTTATTCAATAATTTGCTTAAAATCAAGCAGCTTTACAGTATCAAACATGGAAAACAGTGTTAGTGCATCATTTTTTTACAAACACAACTTCATTTTGTACTATAAAGCGGCTATCCAGTGTGTTCATGTTTTCACCCACGGAGATCTTACCTCAACGAGCTCAAACACACNTCCTGTGTCTGCACTGCAGACTCTGCAGAACCTACTGTCCTCCGCTCTTAAACCGCGTTTCCACCACAGGAACTCCCCCCAGGAACTAGTACTTTGGGGTGGTACTCGGTGTGATTCAACCATAGGAACCAAGGGTCTAAATAAAGTTCCAGGTAAAATTTTCCCCTCAAAAAGTACCTGCTCACGAGGTAGTACTTTTTAAAATTCAGGAACATTCGGGGGTGGGACTTATGTGCTGAACATGCTGATTGGTTGACTCCATGCAGCATTTTATTTCAACCACCATTTTTAAAAGTCTGTTGTGGTGCGTGCAATAAAGGCCTCGGTATACTTCAAACAAAGTTCTTTTTCGTTCTTCGTTTAGGGGTAAAACGAAGTTCGAAATGCGTGACCAGCGATATACTGTAAACGAACATCTGACGCTGCCCACACTGCCGAAAGCGACAGTTATATGAATATGTAAATATGTGCACTTTCTTCTCAGTAACAAAATAAACACAACAAAAATGAGAAAACAGCAAGCATTTATTATAGAAAGCATAAGAAAAGCGTCTGATCATAACAGCATGAGTATGTTAGCACGAGCTCTGCAAATTAGCACTCCAGTCACGTTTATTTATGTAGCACTTTATTCAATAATTTGCTTAAAATCAAGCAGCTTTACAGTATCAAACATGGAAAACAGTGTTAGTGCATCATTTTTTTACAAACACAACTTCATTTTGTACTATAAAGCGGCTATCCAGTGTGTTCATGTTTTCACCCACGGAGATCTTACCTCAACGAGCTCAAACACACGAAATGAGTCAAAGACGCGTTCCACGTGAGTGAAGGCGGAGCCTTGGCGCACTCCTCCTGTTACGTTATTGTCACTGACCAATTGTAGTACAAAGGTGTTTTGCAGCTGGAGCGAACTTTTCCTGAAAGTTCGCTTTGGCAAGCCGTTTCGAACTTCCAAATAGAACACAAAACAAACTTCGTTTTGGTCTGATTTTGTTCAAAATGACGTCACATCAGTTCGTTCTTCGATTTCGTTTGAAGTATACCGGGGCCTTAAGAGTTGTTTGCTAACTGGAAAGTTGCTGTAGTCCTACGTCACCGGACTTATCGTCACGGTATTATAGACTGCTATGGAAATGCAATCAGCAACAGGTCCGGGGGGGGACTAGAAAAGTTCCTAGGACAAATTGTTCTGGGTAATTTCGGTGGAAACGACGGACAAGGAAGAATGCTGGCTGCTGTCCATCAGTGATTTTGGTGGCTGGCCATGGCTCAGGACATTTGTTGGATTATGGCAGCCTGCTTGGTCTGTTGGTTTGCTCCAGCCCTTCCCCATCTACTCCTGTCCTTGGTCCCATATTGCCCTGGTTTTTGTCATTGGGATTATCCCATCCAGTGGGAGTGTGGTGATTTTCACTGTGGAAGATTCGTAAACTTCATGCCCTTTCATAAGCTTCCCCATTTTAAGGGGACTCTGACATGGGGTACCTAATTTGTCTCCAATTTATGGAGGAAAATTCTGCCATCAGATTGGCGCTAACACCAGCATATGCTGGTTAGGTATGTTTTGAGGCATGGTGGCTGGTTTGAGCTGGTTTATGCTGGTCCTTAGTTGGTCATGAGCTGGTTTAAGATGGTCCTGAGCTGGAGCTAGTTGGGCTAAGGGCCAGTTTAAACCAGCTGCCATGCTTCAAAACATACCTAACCAGCATATGCTGGGGGTTTTTTTCAACAGGGTATTTATTCCTGTCCTCTCTATTGTTTCTTTGCCTGATTATTTTTGTTGCCAACATGTTTTCCAGTTGTGTCTTGCCTAGTCCTGTTCAGCTCTATTCGCATTCTCTGCCCAGCTGCCCTAGTTTTCCTCTGGCTTTGGACTGTCTTGCCTGGTTATGGGCCTGTTGCCCAGTCTGTGCACTCAGCTGGTTAACCTGCTTTTTTATCATCTCTTTTTTGTTCAGTAAACACTTTTAAATTGCCCTCTTCTTTTGGGTCCTCAGCACATTTAATGACAGTTGTAGTAAGTCAGAATCAAAATGTAACAATTACTTTTGTTCTGCAGAATCATCATTACAACCTCACCGCACCATAGTGAATGCTGGGCTCATAAATATTAAAGAGGCCATATTATGCCTTTTTTCAAAGACTTGATTTTGTTTTGGGGGTCTAGTAGAACAGGTTTTCATGGTTGAATGTTCAAAAAACACATTATTTTTCACATATTTTACATTGTAGCAGCTCCTCTCTTCCCAGCCTGTCAGTAATGCCCTGGGGTGCGTTTCCCAAAGTGAACTATGGTCGCAAGTTCCGTCGTTACCAATAGAGTTCAATGGGACTNTAATATTAAAGACTTGATTTTGTTTTGGGGGTCTAGTAGAACAGGTTTTCATGGTTGAATGTTCAAAAAACACATTATTTTTCACATATTTTACATTGTAGCAGCTCCTCTCTTCCCAGCCTGTCAGTAATGCCCTGGGGTGCGTTTCCCAAAGTGAACTATGGTCGCAAGTTCCGTCGTTACCAATAGAGTTCAATGGGACTTACGACCATGGTTCACCAATTGATGTTTTCGGGAAATGCACCCCTGTTTAGTTCCTGTCTCTGTGAAGCCCCTTCTTCTGAAAAGCACAGTGTTCTCTGATTGGTCAACTGGAAAAGTGTGTTGTGATTGGTCAAGCACTTCAAACATGTTTGGGAAATGTCCCCGCCCCTTACCATAACTGCTAGTTTCTCATACTACTAACTAACTCAACCAGGCTCCGCCCCTTTATTTTGCATATGTCTTGGGCAGGAATTATTTAAATGAGAAATATTGTGACGTGCTTTTTTTATCATCATATCAAAAGTGGGATTGAGATTTTCAAATTCAATTCAAGTTCAGCATCAGCAACTGTTAAACTCATAAGAGAAACGGAGGCTGAGAAAAAAGATAAACCAGAGCTTGAAAGATGATTCATGTTCCAACAGAACAAAGACCCTAATTCAAAATGGTTCAGGTGAAATAACAATACAATTTGATGAAGCAAAAATTTAAATACTGTCATTATTTACTAACCCATGTCGATTCAAACTTAAATGACTTACCCTTTTCTGTCAAACACAAAAGGAAAACTCTTGATGAAAGTATTCGTCAATACTCAAATGTCAAAACAATGCCCAATTAGTCCTTATAATTAATTTCAAGTCTTCAGAAGACATTGGAAAAGATTTGTGGTGAGGATCAGACTAAAATGTTAATTATTTTCTGAAAATCTTGACATCCACCCTTAATGATTTATTGTGAGTTATGTATACCTATAGCAATTAATATTTATTTATTCGACTAATTTCAAATATGACTTACCTTCATGTTTTCTCCCAGTAGAGCTGAGCAGAACTGTCCTGACAAACAATCCAGCAGTGATAGTGATGAGGAGGCTCTGTGGTAAAGCATCCTTTGGGATTTGAATCTAAAATGACCGGCTATAAGTAAGCTTAACACTTCCTGACCCTTTATGTGTTGTGTGTTCGTACAGGTGTTTGGAGTTTCTTTTGCATAGCGGTGCTGATCCAACACTGCGTGACAGTAAAGGCTTCAGTCCAGTCCACTACGCAGCTGCCCGTGGCGACAAACACAACCTAAAATTGGTAAATCACAAAGGTTAAGAAAACCAAAAGATTTGCCAATACTCATATCATGTCAAACATTATATTATGTGAATTATGGGACATGTGAGTAGAATTAGTCTCTTTTTTTAGATTAAGTTTGATGTTTTTACTCCTGCTAATTCTGTGTGGTGGAAAACAATTAAATTATACCCATATCTATCTATCTATCCATCCATCCATCCATCCATCCATCCATCCATCCATCCATCCATCCATCCATCCATCCATCCATCCATCCATCCATCCATCCATCCATCCATCCAGGGAATTTTTAGTCACCTCATGATCCGATCCAATTCCAAAACGATTCTTGATCTACTTTATTATTATTATTAATAATAATTAATCAATTAGTTTACTGACTTAAAAATCTTAAAATCTTTACATTTACATATCCTCACATAAGTAATTATAAGTACTTTTTTTAAATATTTACAAATTAAATTTTTTTAATTGTAGGCGTATGTTAAGAATTTTGAACTAATTTAATTTCAAAACATACAAGCAAGTAGCAAGTAGTTTTGAGTTTTCTCAACTTGTTGTAAATTGAACTTGTTATACAACAACAAGTTGAGAAAACTCAAAATCTCCTGAAGCTGGTTGCCTTAAACTTCATTTTACTTTTTTTTTTTCTCAACTTTATTTTTTTACCGTGTTCCGATTCTGTCTGTCTGTCTGCTATATATATATATATATATATTTGTACACATAAGCCATTGAATGGCATTGAATTATATAACAATTAAACTTAGATCATAGTAATAAATAACATGCATTTAGATAATAGATATGAAATTTAATTTCATGCTGACTTTAAAGAAAGCCGCATTTTCAGAACACATTTTCAGGCTAACCGTTTCACAAAAAGAAGTTTGTTGGTTTGAAATGATAAAAATAGATAAAGGGTTAAAATGTTAAACAAGTATTGTTTCTTTGAATACAAAAAGAATCGAGACATGTTGTTGTCAAACTTGAGGAGAACTGACTGGCTTGACTTGGTTTGGCATTGTAAAGTTAGTTCTCAGAAAATCTCTATCATCATTTGTTTATTGATGCCACTTTATTTGGCATTTAGTTATCTAATGCATTAACATTCACAAATTGTCAATTACGCATTCAAATACTTTTTGAGAAACTGTTGTGGTACCTTATACTCTATGTAGAATAGCTTACAGTGCACTCTTTTATCTCGTATGTCACTTTTAAGTTAACTTTTAATGTATATTTTTTTATTAGTTAATAGAAATGTCTTTTAAATGTGTGGAAGATCTGGAGAGTTGCATTCCTGTGAGCCCTTTACACTTAGCGGTGAGTATTCACTCTCTATAGTCTTATCTCTTTCCTTCTCTTTCTCTTTCTCTCCCTAATGAAGTCAGTATTCCAATTTGAATGTGAATTGAAGTAGAATTAAAATTAACTGAAATTTATGTAACTGCTACAAGTGTATTTGTTTTTTAACTAGAAAATAACAAACCTTCAGTGTTGACTAGACAAAGCCTCATTTGAAAGTTGCCATTGTTTAAAAAAATGATGCCATTGCTTGTTGAATTTCTTTAAATTGTAACCGAATATGAATTGATAAATTCGTAAGTTATGAATTTTGCCCAACCCTGTTCAATTGTTTCTGTCAGGCATATAACGGTCACACTGAAGCTCTTCAGGTGCTCTCCGAAACACTAGTTAATGTGAACTTGGAAGATTCCAGGGGTCATACGGCTCTGTATATGGCTGCTCTGAGAGGTCACGGCCCCTGTGTGGAGCTGCTGCTGCTTCAGGGGGCCTCGTATGCCATCAGGGAGCACATCCACAGGTGGACATCCCTACATGCTTCAGGTGTGTACGGATATTAACTTGTGAAGGAAAAAATAATTTGTGAAACTGTAATGATTGTGAAAAGTACAATAAATNTTGGTCATATGAATGTTAAGGAATCATTCCATTTTATCATTTTGAAACATTATGGGAAAGTTACATTTGAATGTTCTTTAATCATTCTGAAACAAGTAGTAACATTTAAAAAAATGTTAAACATCCAACTAAAACATTTCAGAAAAAATGTTCCATGAATGATGTATAAATAACGTTTTTGTGCTAACGATCTTCTGTAGTTACATCGTGTACTAAGACTGACGGAAAATGAAAAGTTGCGAATTTCTAGGAACTATATGGCTAGAAACTATACTCTCATTCCGGCGTAATAATCAAGGAACTTTGCTGCCGTACCATGGGTGCAGCAGGCGCAATGATATTACGCAGCGTCTCTCACAAATGTCTCCATGTTTGCAAGGCATGCTCCCTGTGCAAACAGGGGGTCACAGGCGCTGCGTAATATCATTGCGCCTGCTGCACCCATGGTACGGCAGCAAAGTTCCTAGATGCTAACGGTCTAATCAGATTCAATGAACTATGCTAAGCTATGCTAAAAGTGGTACCGCCAGACCCGGAGATCGTCTGAATGGATTTGAAAACGGTAAAACTCAACTGTTTAACTCTAGGGGAGTTGGAAAATGAGCCTATTTTTTAAAAAAAGTGGAGTGTTCCTTTAAATTTAGTTCTGCGAACATTCCCTGTTAGATCGAAGCTAGTTTTCAAAACATTGTTTTACTGATTTCGGTTGTGACAGACAAGTTGTCAAATGTTTGGTTTGTTAAAGGTCATTTAGGCCTTAAATAATTGCTTTTGTGGGATGGTTCGAACTATAAATTTGTACAAAAACACGAACTAGATTGAATCTATTAATTTATTCTCCTAGCTGCCAATGGTCAAACTGACTGCCTGCTCATGCTGTTGAAAAGAGCTGAAAAAAATGACATAATTGACCTCATGGACGTACATGGACAGTAAGTGCAATTTCAACATTCATTTCAATGATATGGCTTGACATAGCTTAGACACATTAATATGTTGTATTGTTTCCCTCCCATCTTTCTCTTTCTCTCTCTGTTTTCTTTTTTGCATTGTTTGAAGTATTGCTATCTGGTATCTGTAGGACTCCATTGATGTTGGCTACACTGGGCGGTCACATTGACTGTGTCCACATGCTGCTTGAGAGAGGAAGTAAACCGGACACTGGAGACAGAAGAAGCCGTACTGCGTTACATCGCGCAGTAAGTTTATGTACTATATGTATGTATGCATTTGTTTGGTTTGTGTATCTGAATATTTACACAGTATTGTGCTGGAATTTGGCAATATAATGAGAAAATTTAAAGAGGCCGTTTGTCTTTTTACAAAGTCTTGATTTTGGGCTCTACTAGAACAGGTTTTCATGCTTGAATGTTCAAAAACACATTATTTTTCCCATATTTTACATTGTTTCAGCTCCTTTCTTCCCAGTTTGTCAGTAACGCTCTGGGATGCATTTCCCAAAAGCATTGTTAGTTCTATCGTACAATTCAACGAGTCTGTGTTTCCTGAAACCATAGTTCCAGCGAACATTCGCAAACATCATCGTTTGCACGACGTGGATTTAATCAATCCTTATCTCAAGCAAAAAAAGCAAGCTGATATTCAGCTCAGTCTATATCCTTTATTTTGAATATATACAAATGTCTTTTATGTCTTTTAGTTTGTCAAGAGATTTAGGGTGTACTCACGCTAGGCATGGTTGCCTTGAACTGAGCCCGAACGCGATCGTCATTTTTGAAGAGTGCACGTGTGCATACGTGAACTAGTGCGTAAGAACAAGCCTATGATTGAATATGGAAATAAAGCAAAATAACTGAGAAAAATAAGAATTAGTCCTCAGATGCCATGTCTGTAATTTATAGCAAAGATCTGGCATTTATTCAATCTCAAACTGATTCATTAAAATAAGTTATTACTTCACCACCTGTATGACATCATTAACCAATGTGGTACAAGTTTGCGACAATACGGTTTTGGGAAGCAGTTTCCTGTTGTTTCCTAACAGGAAACAGTTGGGAAACAAGTGACATCATTGTATGGGAAACGCACCCCTGTTTAGTTCCCGTTTCTATGAAGCCCCTCCTTCTGAAAAGCACAATGTGCTCTGATTGGTCGGCTGGAGCAGTGTGTTGTGATTGGTCAACTGCCTCGAGCATGTTTGGGAAATGTCCCGCCCCTTACCATAATCTTGAGTTTCAACACACTACTAACTAACGAAGCCCCGCCCCTTTATTTTGCATATGCATTGGCAGGAATTATTTAAATGAGGAATATTATGACATGTTCATTCCCGGAAGAAAACTCAAGACTACAATGGAGGCGTTCCAGGGAGTTCAGAAACACTGACACTGATATAGAGAAGAACTCCCACTGGAGGGACTTTGTAAATTCACAGAGCTTTTTTTCATGATCAAACAGCAACATTACACACTAAAGAGAGATGAAATGTTAAAATGCATAATAGGTCCTCTTTTAGGAGTGTTGGCAGTGCACCCGGTTCTGCAAAAGTGCATCGTATTCCTTGGTCTTTACACAGCCCTACAAACCTATCATTGCAAATAACTAATCCTATTCCATTTTAACAGCTCTTCTATGTTTCACATTTGGCAACAGACATTGCAGTTTGAAATCATCTCCGAACTTAGCTTAGTGGGACACTTGGGCTTAAATGTGGTGAAGATGTCAGCAGATCTAAGCTCTATAGTGAGGACGGTTCAACACATGTGGCCTAATTATAGTAGTCATTGGCCGTGCAAAGGAATGAAGGGGGGGTTTTGGGAAAAACACTGGCCCCCTTTACACCTGCATTTTCTGTGATCAGATCTTGAAGTGAAGTGAAGTGACATGTGGCCATACTCGGATCTTGAGATTCTCATAGTAAGTGACCGGCAAATGCACTGTGAACAGATCAGTTAAAGCACTCTTGGAGGTGGTCTGAGTCAGTGCATTTAATCAAGGTATAATTGCAATGCCTTTTCATTTTACAGTTTCAGCTGTGAACGTAATATGTAATGAGGTGTTATTCTGCTAATGTGAAGGAGAACAGACATAGTGCTTCTGCAATTTACAGACCTGCTTAAATCCACAAGATACACTTAATTATCAAATTATTTCACTAGTTAAGTTTCAATTGGAATTTCTAATTTCTCTTTCCACACAACTTTTTGAATTCATAAATATATCAGACCAAGAAAAAATTCTTTGTTCCACTAAAATGTGTTTTGCCTTGTTGCTTGTATTCACAGCTGACACGTTCCTGACTGTATCTGTTGTTTGCATCACATGACTACTAATCAATCTACACAAAGAACAGGTAGTTTGTTGCAATAGGCTGTGTAACCTACAGTACCAAACTGAGGTGAGTTCGATTAAATCCCGCTACAGGATCAACAGGGCACTTTTTTTTACAATGTGTGACATTTGACACATGCCAAAGTGGAATGATGACCCTACTGGTTCCACGACCTATTATAGCAGTGCTTTTTCTACTTTGTAACTACTGACTGGACTGAAGACAAAAATAGGGCTACTGACCTCTGTAAATAGACTTGCTCTACAAGCCATTTCACATTCTGTTATGACAGCTGAAACATTCATTCATATCCAGTGTGTGATTTAAGATTTGCTTTGCCTACTGTCATAATGGCTCAGTAAACCAGTGCTCCTTTGGGCTGCCGCTTCTGCCCACATCTCGCTCTTAACTGCCAAATTGTGCATTGTCTTAGCTTTGGCAAACATACTCCAGAATATCCATCATTTTCATACACCACCCAAAAAATACTGTCTTTTCATAATTAGGCAGCACAATTGCTGTTGGCAAAGTGTTTGTTTATAATGCTGTGGTAGAAACGTCTTGGTTACTCTGGTTTCCATAGTAGGAAATGAGATGCTGCGTCACTATGGCTATGTTGTTCTGCAGGTAAATGTGGCCCAAATCTGATTTTTTTTTTGCCCACATGTGACTCACGTCCTGATTTTGCTGAGTTAGATGCGTTCCTGGGTCAACATATTTTGTTGATCCTGGAACAGCATTCCAGTCTGAAAATTTAGTCTTAACCCTATTCCTACCCCTAAACCTAACCCTACCCATAAGTTATCCCAAAAATCAGAGGGAAATGATAGATGGATAACACTGATGTAGAAGCACCAATTCATGATTTTAAGCCTAAACTTGACATAATCTGTAAACTTGTCCCTCAAATCTGATTGGTTGATTTAAATGTTGTTCCAGGATCAACAGAAATGTTGACCCAGGAACATGTTGAACTCAGCAAAATCAGGTTCTGCCACATGGCGACGCATATCTGTTTTCCCAATGACAGTGTGAACAGTACAAACCACATGGAATCTGATCTTTTCAATTCCGATTTGTGCCATATGTGGTACTAAATACAATACAGGTCAGATGTTTTGTAATGCGACCGCAGTGTGAACAGTCATATCGGAATTCATACGATTTTTACATTGATTCTGCGCTCATGGGAGTCTATTTGAAGATTTTACATACCAAACGTTATCAAGACAGCTGCGAAAGGTATTCAGGAGAAGGGCAGTGATGTGTCAGAACTCGCAAGTATTACAGAGACAGCTCTATAATACAAGCAAACATGAAGGATCGTAGCATAAATGTTTCAAAACTCTGCTCTTTTTTGTCACATCATCTTTATTTTTAATATTGCCTATGCATAATTTCGCTGGCTTCCACGGAAGATCACACTATATATAAATGTGTAATCGCTTACTTTAATGCCCTCTGTGTTTACTTGTGTATGACAGCGCGCTCTCTGTTGCCAACTCCATGATTTTCCCACAGAATTGTGTTATTTTTTCAGCGTTGCCACAGGTTGTTTTGCAACTCTGTGTGTTGAAGCGATCACACTAACGTGATATTTAACCCCCGGAATGCGATTTTTACCGGGATACCGGGGACGCGGTTTGGCTAGTTTCTGAGAAGCATTTGAGTGGATCTTGTGGTTAAAAACCTGGCAACCCTGTTTGTATCATTCTTTTGCACATGCAGATCAGTTCAGATCCATGATCTGTTCACACTGGAAATCTGATTTTGGCCACATTTAAAACTACAATGTGAACGGCTATACAAAAAATCGGAATTAGAAAAGAGCAGGGAGAGCAGCAATAACCCCCCTCAGGGTAAACAGAACCAACATATGCAGATATCATTAATGTCAATAATTTAACATGTACACATACTTCAAGAATTAGTCTGATTCAGGGGAATAATAAAGCCAATCCTGACTGAAGAGAGGAGGAGCTGGGGATGGAGGAGGGTAATTAGCTCCTGAGAAATGCGATAGCTGCTGATAATACTGAGGAGCTTATATATGAACGCTGTGATAGGCGTCGTATTCCTATAGGTTGACGTGAGTCACCTGGGAGTCAGCTGATGCGAGCTTGACTGACGTGACCTGCCAGAACTGACGCTAAGGCTTTAGTTTATTTTACTGGAATAACGTTTGTTCATAACTTTGCCAGAACATTCTGGGAACCTTCCCTGTTTGCTGGGATAAGGGCCAAAATTCTGCAGAACAGACTCAGAAATGCCTCGACCTGCTCTGAACTGGATCAGGTGTAAAACTACAGGACATGAGCAGAAGTCAGTCACGCTTGCATTGTGTCTCTACATAACTTCACAGAGGCAACTGCTGCGTGTCGGCATGAAACGGAAGTTGCGATAGTCCTTTCTTTCCTATTGTACGAGTGAAACGGCCTCTAGAACAGGACTTTTTGGAAAGGATTTTGTTGGGCGGGACTTGAATTTATCCATGGGGAATTGATTGGATGGCTCACTAACCCTGAATGCATGTGGTTAGTGAGTGGACAGCTGTCACTGTGTGTTGTGTTACATTTTGGTCCACAATTGGGGGTGATCGGGTCATATTTTATCTATTTACTGTGTGTGCGCGCGCGTTTTTGTGATTTATGAGGATACAAATTTGTATAATGACATGGGTATTACACTGGTATTACAACGTAAACGTGAAATATGAGGACATTTCATAAGTCCTAATATTTAAAATAGCTTTAAAACAAACTAAACAATGTTTTATTAAAAATGTAAAAATACAGACAGTTTTCTGTGATGGGTTGGTTTAGGGGTAGGGGTAGTGTATGGGAAGAGAATGTACAGATTGTACAGTATAAAAACCATTACGCCTATGGAGAGTCCTCACTGAGATAGCAAAACAAACCTGTGTGTGTGAAAATTACTGTTTTTCATCATCAAATTACATCAGCATTTTGTTGACCAAATGTTCATAATGGGTGAAGTGCTCTGTTTAGATGGCTGCTCAGATAACTTTTGCATTCATTATGGGTTTCTTTTAGTACTACACTGAAAAAAATAGTTTTAAAAATAGTTTGACACTATTTTCAAACAATTGTTTTCATAAACAATTACAAAAATTGAATTAAATGCGACATTTTATGTAAAAAAAAAACTGAAATACTGTTTTCTTATAAAACATACAATGATCTTTATTTTATTTTGAGCTTTGAAAAAAAACATTTTTTATAATGTAGTACAAAATGAAAGATAAGAATACCAAAAGCTCTTGAAAACGATTATGCAGTGTTAGTAAAGCAAACTGAATTTCAGTCACCTCTGTGTATTTCAGGCAGTAGTTGGTAATGAAGAGTGTGTCTCTGCTTTGCTGGTGCATGGAGCCTTCGCTCTGTGCCGGGATGTTCATGGCAGGAGCCCTTTGCATTTGGCTTCCTCTTGTGGTCATGCAGGACTATTACGGCCCTTACTTGATGCAGCATCACTTTCAGACCCCCTCGACTCTCTGCTAGACTACAGTGCCTACACACCTACTCACTGGGCTGCTTACCATGGTAAGATCTCATTCTACAACCTTTAATGAATGCTAGACCAATGGAGGAACATCATTTGAGACATATCAATGAATGACAAATCTCTCATTAGCTGCCTAAAATTATAGGGTTAATTCACCCAAAAATAAAAAAATTCTGTCATCATTTACTCACATGTTGTTCCACACCTGTAAGACCTTCGTTCATCTTCAGAACACAAATTAAGATATTTTTGATGAAATCTGAGAGCTTTCTGTCCCTCCGTAGACAACTACGACACTTTGATGCTTCAAAAAGTTCATAAAGAGATCATAAAACTAATCCATATGAATTGAGTTGTTTAGTCCAAATTTCCTGAAGAGACTCAAATGACTTTATATGATGAACAGATTGAAATTTGGCTTTTATTTACATATAAACATTGATCAGCAAACATAAACAGAAGCTCAGCCGAACCTGATTGACGTACAAGAACAAACCTCTCGCGGAAGCTCAAACGTGCTGCGTAACACGAGAATGAACCTCATTGGTTCTCACACGTCAAGTGAACATGCTTGAGCTTCCATTTGTTTACCACAGCTAAGGTTGCAAAGGGGAGGAAAGTTTCTGGTAAATTTCCGGAAACTTTCCACAGGAACTTAACCTGGGGAATTTTGGAAATATTCCAATTTGGAAACTTAACAGGAATTTATGGGAATTTACGGGAATTTATGGGAATTAATTGGAAATTTGGGGAAATTTATATAAATTTATAATATTTATATAAAAAGTATCATATAAAAACAAATATAAACATTTTCTTTGGTCATAACATGAAATAACAGTTATTTATTTTTCGCATTCAATTAATTCTAATTTAGTAAATATGTAAAATTAATATATTTTTATTGCAGCAATTATGTGTTATTTATTTCAGTGTCACATGATCCTTCAGAAATCATTCTAATATGCTGATTTGATACTCAGTTATTATCATTGTTGAAAACAGTTGTGCTGCTGAATATTTTTTTGGAACCTGTAATACTATTTTCAGGATTCACTGATTAATGAAAAGTTAAAAATAACTTTTTGTATAATTATTATGTATATATAAATACACACACATACATGTATATATTTAAGTAATATATGCATGTATGTATAAGTATATAAATATATTTATATTTTTAGATATTTAAATTATATATAAATGTACATATTTTTATAGAAATATAAGATATTTTTCTTAAATATATACATGTATGTGTGTATTTATATATACATAATAATTACACACAAAACAAACACACATATATTACATAAATACAGACTCTTATTTTGTACACGATAATCACGATTATCGTTGAACAGCCCTAGTCTCCGTACTACCTCCTGTGCTCCAAGTCTGTGTGTAAGTGTCATCCGCCAGCATTGTCTCCAGTCTGCTACCGCTGCCAACCTGCAAACCACAAAGGACAGTATTATCACCCATTCATTCATCATTCACTTCTACAACCACTATCTACTCACCTGTTGTCACTGTAACATCTGCTTGTGTCCAATAAACTACATTAACTGTTATCATCTGTCTCCGACTGGTACATATTGTAACAATTACTGACCCCCAAATTTTAAACGGTAGTGTATTTTTATTCATCAAAGAATTCTGAAAAAAGTATCACAGGTTATAAAAAATATTAAGCAGCACAACTGTTTCCAACATTTATAATTGAGCATCAAATCATTATATTAGAATGATTTCTGAAGGATCATGTGACACTGAAGACTGGAGTAATGATGCTGAAAATTCAGCTTTGATCACAGGAATAAATTATATTTTAAAGTATATTAAAATAGAAAACCATAATTTTAAATTGTAGTTATATTTCACAATACTACAGTTTTTTCTGTATTTTTGATCAAATGTGCATGTTATGGACTGGAGGAATGCACAGTGCATGCAGGGGGTGTGTCCTCAATAGCTCTGCAGTAAGTAGTGTGACTGTGATTGAGGAATGTGCAGGGTAAACAAATCAACTGAAACTGCATTAACTGCATTATCTGGTTGTTTTAACCAAAATTATGCTGCAAATTGTTCTTTTCAACTTCATTTAAGTACCCTGTTATAGGCTAACCTGCAATTTTGCAAATTCCCTCTTTATTCCCGTTAATTCCCATGGAAAGTTTCCAGCTTTGAAAATTCCCTGAATTTTCCAACCCTAAGCACAACTGATATGTGAGTTTCTGAATGTTTTATTTGAATGAAAGGCTAAATTCAATCTGTTCATCAAATAAAGTGATCGAGTCTTTCAAGAAAATTTGGATTAAACCACTCGATTCATATGGATTAGATTTACGATCACTGTATGAACTTTTGAAGCGTCAAAGTTTCAGTTGCATAGCTGTCTATGGGGGGACAGAAACTCAGATTTCTTTAAAAAGATCTTAATTTGTGTTCTGAAGATTAACGAAAGTCTTATGGGTTTGAAACAACATGAGAGTGAGTAATTAATGACAGAATTTTCATTTTCGGGTGAACTAACCCTTTAAAGTCATCATGAAATGAAAGTTGCGATAGCCTTTCTTCCCTTTTGTGATGTACAGTGGGTACGGAAAGTATTCAGACCCCCTTACATTTTTCACTCTTTGTTATATTGCAGCCATTTGCTAAAATCATTTAAGTTCATTTTTTTCCCTCATTAATGTACACACAGCACCCCATATTGACAGAAAAACACAGAATTGTTGACATTTTTGCAGATTTATTAAAAAAGAAAAACTGAAATATCACATGGTCCTAAGTATTCAGACCCTTTGCTGTGACACTCATATATTTAACTCAGGTGCTGTCCATTTCTTCTGATCATCCTTGAGATGGTTCTACACCTTCATTTGAGTCCAGCTGTGTTTGATTATACTGATTGGACTTGATTAGGAAAGCCACACACCTGTCTATATAAGACCTTACAGCTCACAGTGCATGTCAGAGCAAATGAGAATCATGAGGTCAAAGGAACTGCCTGAAGAGCTCAGAGACAGAATTGTGGCAAGGCACAGATCTGGCCAAGGTTACAAAAAAATTTCTGCTGCACTTAAGGTTCCTAAGAGCACAGTGGCCTCCATAATCCTTAAATGGAAGACGTTTGGGACGACCAGAACCCTTCCTAGAGCTGGCCGTCCGGCCAAACTGAGCTATCGGGGGAGAAGAGCCTTGGTGAGAGAGGTAAAGAAGAACCCAAAGATCACTGTGGCTGAGCTCCAGAGATGCAGTCGGGAGATGGGAGAAAGTTGTAGAAAGTCAACCATCACTGCAGCCCTCCACCAGTCGGGGCTTTATGGCAGAGTGGCCCGACGGAAGCCTCTCCTCAGTGCAAGACACATGAAAGCCCGCATGGAGTTTGCTAAAAAACACCTGAAGGACTCCAAGATGGTGAGAAATAAGATTCTCTGGTCTGATGAGACCAAGATAGAACTTTTTGGCCTTAATTCTAAGCGGTATGTGTGGAGAAAACCAGGCACTGCTCATCACCTGTCCAATACAGTCCCAACAGTGAAGCATGGTGGTGGCAGCATCATGCTGTGGGGGTGTTTTTCAGCTGCAGGGACAGGACGACTGGTTGCAATCGAGGGAAAGATGAATGCGGCCAAGTACAGGGATATCCTGGATGAAAACCTTCTCCAGAGTGCTCAGGACCTCAGACTGGGCCAAAGGTTTACCTTCCAACAAGAAAATGACCCTAAGCACACAGCTAAAATAACAAAGGACTGGCTTCACAACAACTCCGTGACTGTTCTTGAATGGCCCAGCCAGAGCCCTGACTTAAACCCAATTGAGCATCTCTGGAGAGACCTAAAAATGGCTGTCCACCAACGTTTACCATCCAACCTGACAGAACTGGAGAGGATCTGCAAGGAGGAATGGCAGAGGATCCTCAAATCCATGTGTGAAAAACTTGTTGCATCTTTCCCAAAAAGACTCATGGCTGTATTAGATCAAAAGGGTGCTTCTACTAAATACTGAGCAAAGGCTCTGAATACTTAGGACCATGTGATATTTCAGTTTTTCTTTTTTAATAAATCTGCAAAAATGTCAACAATTCTGTGTTTTTCTGTCAATATGGGGTGCTGTGTGTACATTAATGAGGAAAAAAAATGAACATAAATGATTTTAGCAAATGGCTGCAATATAACAAAGAGTGAAAAATTTAAGGGGGTCTGAATACTTTTCGTACCCACTGTATATCCAAGTGAAACAGTTTCTGGAACAAGAAAAAAATGTAGGGCGGGGATTGATTTTGTCTGTGTGGAATTGATTGGATGATTGTGGTTTGCTATTGGTGGATCTCATGTGAGTGAGTTTGCCCCGCCCTCATCATCAGAGAAGTTATTTTGACTGAAGATTATGAGGCACATGAATTTAAAAAAAAAATGATTTGCACGGATAAATCATTTATAATAAATACTGCAATATTCCATAAAAAACAAGAATTGTCCATTTTGAAAATCACGTTGACTTAAAAGAAACCTTCGGCCATGACAAAAGGCGTGTAAAAGTTTTGTTTGTTTGTTTGTTTATTAAGGGCACAATGACTGTCTCGAAGTTTTACTTGAATATAGACCATCAAGCTTCCAGGAAGGAAATACCTTTACACCACTGCACTGTGCACTGTGAGTGAACCTCATCTGTCCATCTTCAAAGTGTTTCTGTACAAACACACATTTCTTATGACATTTTTCTTTCTCCACAGAATTACTGGTCATGATGGTGCTGCTCAACTGCTTGTTGAAACTATGGGAACAAAGATCATGAACATCAGAGATGCCAAAGGAAGGTGTGTCTGCTGTCCACTTAAAAAAATATTTTCCCAACCACTTAAAACCGATGCCATCGCTACTGTTCGTATCACTGTGTGTCAAGAGCTGAGGAGAAGCTGAGATTCAGATATGATAATGAGCATTTGGTTTCTGACATGTGCTGTAAACAGTTGACCAATCACAACAGACATCAAAGCAGAGCAGCTCTCAGAAAGGCGGGGTTTAGAGAGACCGAATCCTTGATCGAACCGTTTCAGACACAGAGAAAAGAGCTGATGCTGCAATGATATTATGAGTAAATTAAAGTGTTTTTTGACCTTAAATGCATGTAAACCTGTTGTAGGAGACTCCAAAACAATATTAGGAACCTGTATAATAGTGGTACTTTACAATTTTCAATTGTATTTTGTTTACAGGACTCCACTACATGCATCTGCATATGTAGGAAATATGGCAGCGCTGCAGTTGGCGTTGACCTGCGGTTCAGATGTAAACTCAGTTGATTGCACAGGACGCTCTGCATTAATGATTGCTGCTGAAAATGGCCATACTTCTGCTGTCGGTTTGTATTGTTTTTATTGTCTAGTGCTTTGTATTAACTTGTGTAGAGTGGTCGTGTGTTCCATTGATTTTAAAAGATGTATTATCTTTAGTAGTCTTGTTGATCTGCTCAGTCTCTATTTGGTTCTAGACGCCTTGCTTCATCAGGCCAGAGCGGACCTCTCACTGCTGGACATCAACAGGAACTCAGCACTTCACATGGCCTGTAGAAGAGTAATGTACCCCAGCACTCAACATGTTCTGTGTGGCGAGTTTCCATTATCAATGATCTTCACATGTTTAACTCAACAGGGTCATGAAATGTGTGCTCTTCTCATTCTGACTGAGATTGACGACCCCGCGCTCATCAATGCCACAAATAGTGCCCTACAAACGTGAGCATTCCCATATTATAAGTGCATGTGTGTGTTGATTATTTGGTTATTTTCACAATTGAAGTCTTTCTTTCTACATACCGTTAGGCCTCTGCATATTGCAGCAAGAAATGGTCTTGCCACAGTGGTTGAGGTGCTGCTCACTCGAGGTGCGGCGGTTTTGGCCGTAGATGAAGATGGTGAGTTTCCCCATGGTCATCGCATTGCCAAGCTTGAGCCAACAGAATTAACTTCACCGACAGTCATTAGTATTGACTGATAGATTTAGTGTTTGAAGACTGTAGTTGCTCACCAATCACTAGTTTAACAAGTGCTCCTCAAAATTGGTGGACAAAAATTTCCATTTTTTTTATTGTTATTATTTTAGTGAAATGAATGTACTATATTTTAGTTAGATAATGTTTTTATTTAATATTTTGTATTTCCAGTGGATTTTATGATACTAGGTTATATTTGTGCATTTGTAATTCATTCATCACTTTTTTAAACGAAGGCCTGAAAATGAAATTTTCCAGAATTTCCTGTAAATCTTGAATGCTGTGGAGCACAGACTTCAGTTTGGTCTCTTTTTAAAGACGACACTTGGCAGATTATTGCTAAAGTGAAAAAAGTTAACTTAAGTTATTGTTATGAAAAATGCACAAAAATACTATTGTCAATTTTAACATTGAAATATATTTTTTCCAAAACACCTTTTACTCTAAAACTGCAAACAAAATCAAAGCCTTTAATCTAAACAAGTTGTGTTCCAAAATTGAGCTTGATATCTCAACAAATGAGCTTTCAGTAAGATTTTGTTTTGGCGCAGTACCAAAAGTTTCCACTAGATGAAATTAATTTCCCATTAATTTCCAATGCGCTCATTTTTTACGTCGAGGATCACGAGTGTGACTTGTTTTCAGGACCATTTAACCTTTTTGAATCATGTCCAGGATTTTTTGGGCCCGAGCACTGATGGTGTGAGGACCCTATTGGAATTGCTCGGTCAATTATTTTTCTTCTCTGAAATGAATCGCATTTTTGAGAGCCCGAACATGCTCGAAAACTCATGAAACTTTGTATTCGCATCAGAAGTGGTGAAAATTTACATCTGATATGGGTTTCAGAATTAGGTCTGGCAAAATGGCTCAATAGCGCCACCTACAAAATTTCAATTAAGCACCCTTTGCGCTACGTTTCACGTACAGGAATGAAATTCAGTAGACACATGTAACAGCTCAATACCTAGAAAAAAGTCCAAAATCTGAAAACCCAACAGGAAGTGAGATATTTTGCATTACATTCAAAAATAATGTTTTCATAACATTAGTGAAACATGCTTAGAACATACTTTTGTTAGAACAATGACAAACATAGCCGAGCTTGTAGGTTGGGAAGCTCCAAGTAGTTTCAGCAACACTACACAAGTTGCAGAGTGACTGTATGATTCTTACATTAAATAGTTTTTGTCAATAGTTGAAGTGCATCAGGATAACTCATCCTTGCATAATACTTGTGTTTGAAATGTTTTCATAAATATTTGCACACATTAAATGTGCCATGTTTTTAGGTCATACTCCAGCGTTGGCATGCGCTCCAAATAAAGATGTGGCAGACTGCTTGGCTCTCATCATTTCCACTATGAAGCCTTTTTCTGCTGGCATCAGTCTGATGAAGCACTGTGGCATTGCTGTATCCCATCGGCCCTCGTCCAACATACAGCTGATTACAGAGGAACCATAGGGCTGAGTGAACATCGAACAATATAGGCTAACAAACTGCACCATTATTTTGAACTCCTTCCTATCCAGACAGAAGGTATTGATGAACTGTCTATTATACAATACTACACAACACTACTGTTTTAGCATCATGCAGTATATACAGTATATTCATTTGTAGCGCAATAAATCTTTAACAAACGGCACCATTCCATTATATGCTGAATTCCTCCTTAATAACCAGCCATAGAAAGTCACTTCTATTATTAGAGTGCAATATCTGCTATACATGGGCATAAATGTATTCATTTGTGGATACATGTATGGGTACTATAAATATGAATTTATTTACAGTGCCATCACTCTTATCTTAGTCTATTACTAAGATTTCCCAGCTTTCTTCGGACACTTTTTGTGCATTTCTGAAAATGGCAAATATGAATAAGAAATAACAATAGTTATTCAACCTACAAACTCCTGACATGCCATACAAAACATCAAAATAAAAATCTCCCGTTCACAGAATATGAGGTTTTTGCATATTTGGCAACCTATTGTACAGGTATAAATACTGTAATTTATGACAATTTTAGCACTTCAATTAGCTAAACAAACATTAACTAAATTACACACATAGTATCACTATTGCAATTCATGATTAAATGATTGTCAAGGTTGCACTGTGCTTTTATTTCTTTCAATCATCATTTATTGTTAGTAAACAGTTCTAGTAGACTGTAATTATAATCTGATACTGTTAACTACAGTAAGAGTGTCATAATATGTTTTCAATTTTACAGCATTTAATAAACAAAACAATTGTTTATAGGAGTAAAACTAAAGAAAAATGAATAATTCTATATCTTACATCTGCTATTTTATGACATCGGGACTGATCTGATTTGCTGCTTTCATTTTAATAGCTCATCTTAGTGAGGTTCAGTAGACTCCCAAACAACTGAACAAAATATGAACCCATTTTCATAATAAATCTCATTTTAATACTAAATACAAACTGGAAGTGTTTTTACAATTATGCAGCACAGTTGCATGTTAATCGTGAAGGTATTTGCACTTTATAATCAATAACCATAGGGGTATTACAGGACAGATCATTCCAGTCCTGGTTACTGGATTGGTCAAAACTGTTTTCTAGCTGTGAAAAATTCACAATATATTAATAGCTATGATGCAAAACTTCTGTTCACGAGCAGCCCAGCTGATATAACCATTTCATATAAGCAAAAAGGCTCTCAAGGCTGTTCTGTATTGTGAATATAAACATAATGATGCACTTCTGACTATATTTACCTTATTGATTAAATATTGCATAGAGGTTGAAGTTCTTGTCTAGTCATCACATGGTTTGTGGGTCAAACTAGGGGCATGTGGTAGACTTATGAAGTCGCGCCCATTACACAGTCTCAAAATTGAGAGCGTTAATGAGCAAACCAGAACAATTTTGTATGTTTATATTAAAACTGTCACAAAAAAAAAAAAGTATCATGTTTTTGTATTCTTCATTTTATTTTTATATTGGTTCAAAAATATAACTATACAGTGACACAGACATGGTGATGAAAAAAGAGATGCGAGGAAAAACTGCATTTGCTTGCAAATCTTTTGCGAGAGACTTTGCATTTGTTTAAAAAACTTTTGTGAGAAACTGTTCGTGTTTAAAATATTTTTAAAAATTTCCTCATATTTTGATCATATCATTAAACTTGTATTTCGCCTTCTCTCCTCTAACAGTCATGAACTAGAAACTCAATGTGAATGAAATGGGCTCAAAATACCTGATCTCTCAATCCCAACCGCTTTTCACTGATGTCACTGTTGGACTTTATAACAATCAGTGTTTTAGACACTATTTCATTTCATCTTTTGTAACATTTGTCAATGTCCTATCATCAGTACATAAAAACAAGTTAGAAAAGAGGTGAAAAAAAAAAAGTTTATTTCATTCCTTTTTTACATCATAGTTTTCTGACAAAATATAAGCTGAAAATCACTGGAAATAAAAAGTTTTACTGGTTTCATGTTCATAATGTTTCAGGAGTTGTGTTTTTAGCTTCTTTTTATTTGGCTTTTCTGGTTCAAAACCTTGTGCGACTCACAACAATTACAATGGTAAGCAGGGTATTCTGCACATGAAGTTAAAAAAATGTGAAGAATTTGAATTTTTAGGAATCCAAGCAGCTTCCAAATCATAGTTTTCAGCTTGCTAAAATATGTCAGGTGTTCCTAAACACCTACCTTTCTAACTCATCTTAGGATGCTCACCTAATTTTCATGGAATTTTTCAGGTTTGTTCCATATCTTTTAAAAATAATAATAATAATGTTGTATTTATATAGTGCCTTTCAAGGACCCAAGGACACTTCACGAAATAGACCGATAATACAGAAAATACAGAGGTACAAGCAAAGAACAGCAATCAGGACAAGTAGTCAAACAAAAAACATATAGCATGGCAGATAATAAGTGAACAAGTAATGAAATATGAGAAAGGGGAACCAGTCAGTTGCAAAACAATGTGAATGAATGAGTTTTAAGTTCTGTCTTAAAGGTCTGTAGTGATGAGACAGTACAGCGTTTGTGGGGCAGCTTATTCCAGAGCTTATGGCCTATAATACTGAACACCCACCACCAACAGCAGACAGTCTGAACTTGGGTCAAATCTGGCTGATATGTGGTTTAAAACATAATTTGAATCAAACAGTACTCCCAGATTGCAAACAACTGGTGAAGGCCTAATCAGGACTCCCATCAATATGAATGGAGATGTCATGCTGGGAGGAGCCAAGCGATTTGGGGCAGATGTTTTGTCAGCATTCAGTTTCAGGACGTTTTTAACCATCCGTACTTTAAGTTCACGAAAGCAAGAAATGATGGATTGGGGAGGAAAGACTGAATTGGATTGGATAGCAAAATAAATTTAAGTGTTGTCAGCATAACTATGAAAATTAAGACCATGGCGTTTAATGGTCTGGCCAAGAGGAAGCATATAAATTAAAAATAGTAGAAGGACCTTGAGGTACACCATGGGAGAAAGTGACAGAGCGAGATTTGTGTTTGTTAATGCAAATGAATTTTTGCATATCTGAGATATATAAAGTTAATTAACCACTGAAGGACATTACCAATAGCAGACAGACGAGAAAGGAGTACTGAAAGGCAGTGTCAAACGCTACGCTCAGGTCCAGAAGAACCAAGAGGCTGATGGCACCAGTGTGAAGGTCATTTACCACTCTTAAAAGAGCGGTCTCTGTACTGAGAGAAGTCGAAAACCAGACCAGTAAAGGAATATTTGAAATTGGTCTAAAGGTAATCCAGTCTATAATAGTTTTTTTGTTTGTTTGTTTGTTTTGTTTTGAGTACTGGAGTGATAGCAGCAGTCATTTTTAACCCTCATACGGTCTTCTGGGTCTTTTTGACCCGCAAATGATGTTTGCTCAAATTAAAAAAAAAAAAAAAAAAAAGTTCTCTTTGTCCAAATGGCATGAGACTTTGTACGGTGGTTAACACTTTTTACTTGTTTTTATGTTAGTGTAAAAAAAGAAAAGAAAGTTGCACTCATGGTCTTTGGGGTGTCCAGAGACCCCAGGCAACAAAATGTAATTTTGTAACAAAATGTAATTTTGTAACAAAATGTTTTTTTGTTTTTTTTAAACTTTGTGTATTAATATTTTCACTCAGCATCTGTGCAGTATTTGTAGGGTTTATNTAGGGTTTATTATTTTTTTTTAATTCATATAAATAAATAAATACATCTTTTTTCAATAGTTTTTACTCTCACTTTAATCAGTAGATGGCTGCAGAGCTCCACTATTTGACTGACTGAAAGACATCTTTTCACAAGTTTTTTTCAGTTGGATTCATATCTAAATATTATGAAATCACAAAAATTACTTTCTCAAAGTTAAGCATTTTTTGTAAAGGAAAAAATCAGTTTTCCAATAATAATTTTATAAAATAAATAATTTTTATTTTTGTGTGCGCGTGTGTGTGCGTGATCATGTCCATTTTGCATTGAGGATGTTTTTTGCATTGTTGGAAGTGTGCCACTTCATTTCTGTCTATGTGTGTTGTGCGTTGTTTCTGATTTTGAGGATGGATTTTGTCCCGTTTCTAAGCAAGGTCTCTGGAGATTACATTATTGATAACATTATTGAAAAACTGATTTTTTTCAGTACAAAAAATGCTAAACTTTGACAAAAAGTAATTTGTATTGTTATAATTGTGATTTCATAATATTTAGATATGAATCCAACTGAAAACTACTTGTGAAAAGATGTCTTTCAGTCAGTCAAATAGCAAATAGTGGAGCTCTGGAGCCATCTACTGGTAAAAGTGATAATTTTTTTACTTTTAAAACTGCATTACTTTTAAAATCTTACCATGTCAAATTATCCATGTTATCCCCATGAATGAAAGTTAGAAATGTAGGCCTTTTATAAAGTGAATTTTACATAAAAAGCTGTTTTGCATAAAAACTAAAATATTTTTTAATTTATGTACAGTACAGTCCAAAGGTTTGGAACCACTAAGATTTTTAATGTTTTTAAAAGAAGTTTCGTCTGCTCACCAAGGCTACATTTATTTAATTAAAAATACAGTAAAAACAGTAATATTGTGAAATATTATTACAATTTAAAATAACTGTTTTCTATTTGAATATATTTGACAAAGTAATTTATTCCTGTGATGCAAAGCTGAATTTTCAGCATCGTTACTCCAGTCTTCAGTGTCACATGATCCTTCAGAAATCATTCTAATATGCTGATTTGCTGCTCAAGAAACATTTATGATTATTTTCAGTGTTGAAAACGGTTGTGTACTTTTTTTTTCAGGATTCCTTGATGAATAGAAAGTTCAAAAGAACAGCATTTATCTGAAANTTTTTCAATAATAATTTTATAATAAAAATAATAAAATAAATAATTTTTATTTTTGTGTGCGCGTGTGTGTGTGTGAGCATGTCCGTTTTGCATCGAGGATGTTTTTTGCATTGTTGGAAGTGTGCCACTTCATTTCTGTCTATGTGTGTTGTGCGTTGTTTCTGATTGAGGATGGATTTTGTCCCGTTTCTAAGCAGGGTCTCTGGAGATTACATTATTGATAACATTATTTTAGTACAAAAAATGCTAAACTTTGACAAAAAGTTATTTGTATTGTTATAATTGTGATTTCATAATATTTAGATATGAATCCAACTGAAAACTACTTGTGAAAAGATGTCTTTCAGTCAGTCAAATAGCAAATAGTGGAGCTCTGGAGCCATCTACTGGTAAAAGTGAAGGTTTTTTAATTTTAAAACTGCATTTTCCAAAAGATGGGCAAAAATCTTACACTAAACCATGTCAAATTATCCATGTTATCCCCATGAATGAAAGTTAGAAATGTAGGCCTTTTATAAAGTGAATTTTACATAAAAAGCTGTTTTGCATAAAAACTAAAATATTTTTTAATTTATGTATATAAATGTAAAATATATCACAAACCCTCCAAAAACTGCACAAATGTTGACTAAAAACATTAATAAACTGAGTAAAATTACATTTGTTTTAAAAAAATATATTATAATGTTACAAAATTACATTTTGTTGCCTGGGGTCTCTGGAGTTCTAGTTTTTAATGGGGCAAGTTCCTCCAAGACATTAGATATAGTGTCATTATATATTGAAGGAATCTAATTGGAACAGAAGAGATTGAGAGAGAATGCTTATTGGCGTCATTTATCTACTAAGACTTATTTTAGCTGACAAAACTGTTATTTTAAAAATGACTGAATAATATTAATGTTGAAACTGATAATCAAACAATCAGAAGTTGGGCTAAAAACTGTAATAGCTTAGTGTGTCCATTCTGAGAGCTGGTTCAGAAATACCTCAATAAACATGTGACTTTACAAGACTGGACAATCTATTGAGTAAAACTAACATACATGAAAGCAAGAAGCTCAAAGTTTAGCAATATGTCTTCAGATGAGACAAATAGCTGCTCACCAAAACCATTCTGAAACGATGATGTTGCGCCGTTACTAAACTAGATCATCTTTTGACTGTTCTCCGTGTCTCCTTGCCGTTGCTTACGGAACTTCCCCCCACACCAGGACTTGGCGTCGACCTGTTTCCGTTTCCACCACTCGCTCGTCCAGCCGGCTGTGGATTAGTGGAGTTTCCAGAGCCTTGAGAATTCACTCCATTTCCATTGGGAGTGTCATTACCTTCAAAGAGTAAAAAAGTCAAGTATATTGAATCAATATATGAATATTTTTATCAAATAACTAGGATCCCAAAATGTGTTTTAGTTTCTTGCAAAGGAAAATAAATCAAGCTTGTGCAAAAAGCACTTGCTGCACTGTAAAATTATACCTGCAGTGGCTCCAGTGCTGCTGTTCATGTTGCTCTGGTCATTCAGTCCCTGACAGGTAACAAGAAACTCAATTACCATGACCAGAAGTTATATTTTTATTTTTAATAGTGAATAGGTTCATTTTTAAAAAGGCCATATGATGCTTTTTAAAGGATTAGTTCACTTTCAAATAAAAATTGCCTGATAATTTACTCACCCCCGTGTCATCCAAGACCCCAAACGGTTGAAGGTCTTAATTACAGTTTCATTGCATAAAAACAGAACTGGTGCCGCGTTCGTTCCCTAAGTTGAATAGGGACTGTGTAGGACATACAGCATAGGCTTTCTGAAGAATACGGAAGGCGGTCTGGTATAAGCATTTGCGAGGCAATCATATGTGTTTATAAAGCATATACAGTTGTATTTTTTTCTAAAATGACCGATCGTTTCGCTAGATAAGACCCTTATTCCTCGTCTGCTATCATTTAAAGCCCTTTGAAGCTGCACTGAAACTGTAATTTTGACCTTCAACCGTTTAGAGGCCACTGAAGTCCACTATAAGGAGAATAATTCTGGAATGTTTTCATCAAAAACCTTCATTTCTTTTCAACTGAAGAAAGAAGGAAAGAATCCATGGACATCTTAGATGACATGGGGGTCAGTAAATGATCAGGACATTTTTATTTGAAAGTGAATTAATTCTTTAATGTTTTCCTTTTCCTTGTCAGTTGTGGGGCACCACTGACTTCCATAGTGTGTGTGTGTGTATATATATATATTTCCATACTATGGAAGTCAAACTTGAGGTGTTTGGTTACAAACAATGTAAGGGTAAGTAAATTATGAGTAAAAAAAAAATTTTTGGGTGAACTATCCCTTTAATTCTGTCTAACACAGAACACTGATCCAGACCTGCCTAAAACCAGTGCTGGGGAAAGATACTTTTAAAAGTAATGCATTACAATATTGCGTTACTCCCTAAAAAAAAGTAACTAATTGCGTTTTTTGCGTGACTTTGGCAGTTTGATACGCGCTCCGAACCACTGATTCGAAACATCACTAGATATTGTTGAATAAAGTCATTATTTTGTTTTTTTGGTGCATAAAAAATATTCTCGTCGCTTCATAACATTAAGGTTGAACCACTGTAGTCACATGACCTGTTTTAAATACGTCTTTAGTAGCTTTCTGGGCATTGAAAATCTTAATTGTCTTGCTGTCAATAGAGTCCTCACTAAGCCATCGGATTTCATCAAAAATATCTTAATTTGTGTTCTGAAGATGAACGAAGGTCTTACAGGAGGGGAACGACATGAGGGTGAGTAATTAATGACAGAATTAGTTCGTGATTATGGTAAGGGGCGTTAGATTTCCGACACATGCTTGAGGGGTTTGGCCAGTCACAATGCAGTCAGCTGGCCAATCAGAGCACTCTGAGCTTTTCGGAGGGAGGGGCTTTGTAGAAACCGGAACTCAATCAGTGAGTTCAGATAGAATAACTGCAAAAATGTATCGTATGTGAAAAATGATGTTTGATTTGTGAAATTATTTTTTGAACATTAAGGCATTTTATCCCATTCTAGTAACAAAATAATGCACTTTTAAAACAGCATCATATGGCCTCATTATAATAGGAATCCAGAAGACGTACCGTTTTATTCATCTGGGCCAAATATTCTGGATTTGGCTCACTAAAGTTTGGCACCTCAGAATACACCATGCAGAATCTTATAAATTGGATACAAAAACATTAATTCATTCACAATTAAATATTTGTAGCAAGATGAAGTTTAATATATATTTGTCTGTATTTTACTTTTCACAGAGTTTTTTAATTCAATACAAACTGCCATTGCATAAATATGAATGATTAAATGAAATGATTAATGATTAAAACTTACTCTCCAATAATCAACTTACTCTCCAATCTTCTGTAGTTCACCTCCCCTTCCAGTGTACAGTGTCAAACAGCCTTTAAAAACTGAGGCGTAACTGCAGAAAAACACAAATGTAGACAGTTCTGTAGACTTTAGACCTTTAGGCTCGTATATGAAGAGTGATATTTTACTATAAAATCAGTTAGTAATTTGCACCGTAATTGATTGTTCATTTTAGGCAGAATGAATGTGTCTTTTGAGCATAGTCAGCATATGTTTTATTTGATATCAAACACAACCTCCTCACCCTTTGGTAAGTCTGATGATGTCACCAGCCTGAATGAGCCCACCGACTTCATCCCAAACCGATATGCTGATGCTGCCCGTCTTGTCGGCCACTTTACACGTGCGCACCTCATGACCGTCTTTGGTCTTCGTCACTCGTCCTTGAAAAAGATTGCATGAGAGAAGATTCAGATTCCAGATGACTACTGTCCAGATACTTTAGAGGTGATAAATATTAATTATAGAAGGCCTGAACAGTGTAAACAATCGTTGGGGTTTGAGTAACAGGACACACTTCACTGACCCTGTCTGTTTCATGTGCTTGTTTGGACAAGATGCATGTTTCGGATTCGCTCGTCATTTTCGTTTTTTTTTTTTGAAAAACCTACTTTTGCAAACTAGTCCTAGGTTTTTGACCCGATTAGAATCAAACCAATGCAGAAATGTTCTCCGGAGTCTGAATATCTAATGAAATCTATCAAAATTTTGGTCACTAAGGGGCGCCAAAACGTACAATGTGGGCGGATCCACTTCTACTAAAATGGCTATAACACAAGAAATGAGATATTTGCACCAAACTCAGAGACTCTTGGTCCAAGAGGGCATGATAGTCTATGAGGACATTGGCGTATCTCAAAAAACATGGCCGCCATCGCCCAATGAAGTTTGAGCACCTATTAGACAAGGTTAACGGAGGCTGGTCGGAACCAAACTCGGTGAGCATGTTCAACTCATGGTCTTAGAGGTCTGTAAGAATTTGGAAAGAAATCGTCCACTAGTTGTCGCTAACAAGTTTTACGCCTCAGTAATCACGTGGTGTTTCACAGATCCACACAATATGCATATCATTTGATAGATCTCCTCATGTTGAACAACTTTGCCTCAAGGAGCAATGCTGTCAATCAAATTGTTCATTAATTATTTGCGAATATGTGAAAAACCTACTTTTGGTTTTTCGCCCGATCGGAATAAAAACCACTGCAGGACAATTCTCTGGACTATCTCGATCAATAATTATCAAAACAAAGTTGAACTTTACCCTGTGAGTCACTATAACAGGGTCATTTAGAAAGTGGGCATGGCTAAATATACCCAAAAGCCTATAAAGCCTAAACGAAAACTCAGAACGTCACGAAAATGGGTGAGCAAATGCAGCTTATGACTAAAGAAGCACACCAATTTTTATGGGGATCGAACCATAGGCGGTGCTAAAACTGTTAAAAACCTTAAAAAACATATGTTTTTAAAGGTGCCGTAGAACGTCTTTTCAAAAGATGTAATATAAGTCTAAGGTGTCCCCTGAATGTGTCTGAGAAGTTTCAGCTCAAAATACCCCATAGATTTTTTTTAATTCATTTTTTTAACTGCCTATTTTGGGGCATCATTAACTATGCACCGATTCAGGCTGCGGCCCCTTTAAATCTCTCGCTCCCTGCCCTCCCGAGCTCTCGATTATAAGTGCAGTTATACAGTGCATAAACAAAGTTCACACAGCTAATATAACCCTCAAATGGATCTTTACAAGATGTTCGTCATTCATGCTGCATGCATGCGTCGGATTATGTGAGTATAGTATTTATTTGGATGTTTACATTGATTCTGAATGAGTTTGATAGTGCTCCGTGGCTAACGGCTAATGCTACACTGTTGGAGAGATTTATAAAGAATGAAGTTGTGTTTATGAATTATACAGACTGCAAGTGTTTAAAAATGAAAATAGCGACGGCTCGTCTCTGTGAATACAGTAATAAACGATGGTAACTTTAACCACATTTAACAGTACATTAGCAACATGCTAACGAAACATTTAGAAAGACAGTTTACAAATATCACTAAAAATATCATGTTATCATGGATCATGTCAGTTATTATTGCTTCGTCTGATGATTCTGCTGTGCACAGATCCAGACGTTAATACTGGCTGCCCTTGTCTAATGCCTTGAACATGAGCTGTTATATGCAAATATTGGGGTCATACATATTAATGATCCTGACTGTTACGTAACAGTCGGTGTTATGTTGAGATTCGCCTGTTCTTCGAATGTCTTTTAAACAAATGAGATTTATATAAGAAGGAGGAAGCAATGGAGTTTGAAACTCAACGTATGTCTTTTCCATGTACTGAACTCTTGTTATTTAACTATGCCGAGGTAAATTACATTTTTGATTCTAGGGCACCTTTAATGGTTTTGGCTGAAAATGTATATAACTCTGGGTGTGGTTGACTTATTTTCACAGAAGTCATGTCTTTAGACTCCTGAATCCTTGCCAAGTCCAACGATACCAAATATACAAGGTTTCGCCTTATGGTTTGTGCTACGTTGTGATTTAGCGCTTAAAAAACTTTAGCGAATATCTTCGAAACCGTTAGTCCGATCGACACAAAACCTAAGTTGGTTTACTAAATGTTAAAGCCCGAATGTCAACATTTTGATAGGACATGGCAAAAAATCCAATCAAAGTCTTTCATGGGTCATTTTTTATGCTCTCATATATATAAGTGTCTATAACTTCAAAACAAAATGAGATATTTTCATCTAAATTGGGACACATATGTATGGACACACTCTGAGGACACCCAAAAAAAGTGGTGTAGATCAGGCAATAGGTGGCGCTATAATTGTCAAAAAAAACTTTTAAAAACCATGTTTTTTCTTACTAAATTGCTTATATTGGCTGTAAATTGTCTTTTCCATCTATGATCCAAGTGCTTAAATGCTATAATAAAATATAAATATAATACCTTTTTACGAATGTGCTCAAAGGCCCTAAAGTGCTTGAACCCCAATTATTGCTGGTCGCAGCTATATTTTATATTTGTCATTATACTAAGAGTCTCAAACAAAATCAGCAATAGTTTCATAACGTAAAATAAGTAATGCAAGCCCTACTTATAAATATTTGGGTCACTGACAAATAAGGTTTTTAAAAGTATAAAAAAACCTAATGGAGATATAATTAATTTTGAAGTTTTATTAAGTGTTAACAATGAGATTATGTGGTTTTTATAATCAATTAACACTGTTTTTGTAATTTTTTACAAGATGGACAAAATTTGTCACCAAAAAAAGTCATTCGGTTTAACCGAAATTTTGGTTTTACCGAATGACACTTTCGGTTATACCGAATGACGATATTTACAAACAATGCTAACAGGCTGATATCTAGCAAAAGGACAATCAAACATTTTATATTTAGTACAAGTTTTTAAAATATTACAAAATTTTCCATGTTTTATAGTGGTTGTACCAAATGACTTTCCGGACGTGTAAGTGAAAACATGAATTTTTCAAATAGTTACGAGAGAGTTAGTTACTTTGCTTCATGACCATGTGGTGCTTTGCACACCTCTGAATGATGTCACATCCTGTCACATGATATTGACCGCATGACTTGATCTAAAATGGTCCCGTTATTGGTTACTCCGAATGACATCAATGAAATTCATTTTTCCGGACATTCTTTCTCATAACAAAGCAACGACTTCTACAGATAATTTTTATACCATTTTGCACTATGTTGATATATGATGTTATAAAATCATGCCAGAATTAAATATATATACATTTATTACATTTTAAGATATTAATTAAATGGCTGTATTGGCCTTTGGACGGTTAAACCGAATGACCTTTTGACACTTCAAAATCTTTAAAATACATTCATATGTAGCAAAATATAATTAAAACCTTTTGGATTCAATAAAAGAGATCTAGTTGTTCTACCTTACATACTTTAGATGTCATATCTTTGTTTTTTATTATTATTAAGGCCTTTGGACAAAAAAAAAGAAAGACCCATCACATCATTGAGCCTATAGCCTACGTAATATTATTATTATAAACAGTTTCAAGCATATTAGAAAACAATAGTCAATGTGTCGAAACTTTTATATTTCCATAATAATGCATTCAAGTTATTCCTGTATGATAAATTGTTTGTGTTTTCCCTGATATGTTTTGAATAAAAAGCAAATGCAGAGTTATGATTATTTCTAATATTTGTCGATGCATGTGATGTGTTGTTTGGACACCTGTTTCCAGCACGATGAAGATGACATTGAGATTCTTGAGTCCAGGTTTAATGTCCTTCACATGAGTCTCTGTGCTCATGATCAGTCTGCTTCTGCCCAAATCCTGCAAAACCTGATGCACAACACATCTGATGCTTTTCACACTCACTACTTCAAATCACATACATTATAATAATTAAGGATGCATGTATGCAAACTACTTTTTAGCAGACTAACATTCATGTCGCTGTAATGAAGCATGCACGTGCGACACTGACAGATGATAAACATTATTAAACAAACCAGGAAACTAAAGAAAACACTTACTGGTTAGCATTGAGCTATGCTTGCACTGACTGTTTTAACTGCAGCCTAGTATTTCTCGTCATCTGATACACTTTGTGTGAATAATCCGGAACAGACTCGCTGCTCGTAATGTGAATTAAGGCGCTGAATGTTCTGACAGCTGTCAATCATCACAGTTAATGTGGACTTTCAACTACCGCTTACAGTGCTTGACGTATTTTTGTTTTGTAAACGTCACGACGCAAAGCTTTCCGTACGTAATGACGTACTTATCCGCACGTATCCGACCTGCACGGCAAATAAAAGTTGATTTATCTGGAAGAGTTCAATGAAAATGGGTCAAAAATAATGCAACGTAATATAGGACACTTTCCTTTAGCGACTTAAACTGGTGTGTTCGTGTTAATATCGATATTTGTTTTGAATTTGACGCGTTGAAGGGTGTGAATTAATCCCATATATATAATCTGAGTGTATTTTCGACATTTTAAAGGTAAGATTCGTTTAAATAAATGTGTAGGATGCGCTTTAATATAGTTGTTTAATATAGTGAATGCACGCGCTGTCAGTCAATGAAGAGTCACTTTAAATCGTGACAATTCAGAATGTGAATTAGAATCCGAATTAGAAGTGTCATTAGTTAGAGCTAAAATATTAATTTTCTAATTTATCCCTTTTAAATTAGTATATTAAGCAAATTATTTCTCTTTTTTTTGTAACAATATAAAATCTAAATTTTGTGGAATTATTTTAAATCATTTGAGAGATTTGCATTTGTTCAGCTCTCAATTTTCACGTATTTTTTGATTTTTTTTACGTAACTAAGAAAATGTGTATGCTAACAAATTAGTGGGAAAAAAACAATTTTCTTCACAAACCTTGGTGGGCTTCATGTATTTTACCCACCGATGATTACAAGAGTTTGCCACAAAAATTGGTTTCTGTTTAAATTACATTATTTCTACAGTATCTTTATAGCTATGTACATCCATATACTATTTATCATGCATTTTAACCTCTCCCCGTCCTCGTTTCTCAGGTTAAGAGTGATTTAGGACACACAATGGCCGCAGAATCTGATTTAGTAAATGAGATTAGCCCTGTTGACTTCATTCAGCTGCAGGAGTATTTAGAATGTAAGTGTCTCTCATAAAAACTACAGGAATCATTCTTCCTTTTCATTTATTGACTCGTAGATGACAGAATGACAAGATAAATCATAGAACTGAATATTAAGTTAAATATCTGATGTTGTCGTTTCTTTGTTTTAAATTTCTAGACAGCAGGATAAAGGTGAAAGATGCGATGAAGGAATTTCATGCTGGTGGAAAGCTGGTTCATCACAGGTTTGGAGATGTAAGCAGCTTAACAGTGACTTTCTACTGTAATTAATTTGTCCATAAATGATGAAATCATCAAAATAATCAGTTTCAAAAATATGTGAAATCTGAGGGTGTTTTTGTTTCATTGTGATAATGGGATAGTTCGGCTAAAAATAACCCCAAAATCACAAAGAATTAAAACTATGTCATCCTTAAGTCTCCCTCATGTCATTCCAAACCTGTAACTTACAGTCTTTTATAATAAGATTGTTATTATATTTCTTTCAAATAACTATTCTCAGTCTTACTATTTTAAAGAAGGACAACTGTATTTACATTTATGCATTTGGCAGACGCTTTTATCCAAAGCGACTTACATTGCATTATCCTATACATTTGCATCAGAGTATGTGCAATCCCTGGAATCGAACCCATGACCTTGGCATTGCTAGTGCCATGCTCTAACCACTGAGCTACAGGAAAGCTTGGTTTATTTGTTCATACGATGCAAGTCAATGGGGCCCAAAACAACATTGTCACTGGTAGTGTTGGGGAAAGTTACTTTTAAAAGTAATGTTACAATATATTACGTTACTCGCTAAAAAAGTAACTAATTGCGTTACATTACTTTTTCATTACTTTTTCTCACCTGGGCTGAGCTTGCATGCATGTTTTTTAATAACAAAAAAGAGATATTTTTGCCAAATGTAAAGGCATAGTAGATGTAAATGCAAACTCACACATGTACAGTAGAGGGCGCAGCTCAAACAAACCTTTTAGCTGTGCTCAGTGTTGCCAAGTCCGCTGTTTTCCTACGGAATTGGGCTACTTTTACACTGTTTCCGCAGGTTAAAGCGACCCCAAATAACATGATATTTAGCCCCTGGAATGCGAATTTTACCAGGGGAATCCCACCAAAAATGTGGATTTTATCCCCTGGAATGGGATTTTTAACCTGGGACCCCGCCTAAAAAGCGATTGGGCTGGTTTTGAGGAGCACTTGGGCTGGTTTTGTTGTGAAAACCTGGGAACCCTGGCTGTGCTGCCTTTTTGGGATGCAGAAGAACAGGATGCGGGAGAAGAAAGTTCAAGGCTGTGTCCAAAATCGTCCTCTTTAACCCCTAATAAGGACACCATTTTAGGGGACAGCCATTCACAGAGAATACCCACAATGCACTGTGAAAGTCGTCCACCGAATGAATTCCTGCGTCTGAGCAGAAGATGGCGCCCGCAGCTGAATCATCCGTCCATCTATTTTTTAAACTGCTGGTCCAATGTGGCTACAGCGTAATATCATCTACTGGAGCTGCCAGTTTGCTAAGTTTCAAATGATTAACAGCAAGCACAAACTATGCAAAACTATCCGACCACTTAGTGTCTGTATTCACTCGTTTTCGTTCACTCCCTCATGTGGACTATGTTAGACTAATGGTATTGGGGGCGATTTCAGACACAGCCCAACACTTACTTCAGCAATAAAAACAACAAAAAAATAAACATAAAGGTGATGTTTATCTAAATCATTTTGGCATATTAGTATGGTTGAACTGGATCATCAAAGGTCAGCAAAGTGAGATTAAATACATTAAAATGTGTTTTTGTGTAATTTAACATATTTAATTATTGCAGGTTTGTGATAATTAACTTGCATTACTTTTTAAAAAAAGTAAAAAGTACTATAAAAAGTAAATAAAAAATAATGCATCTCTTTACATATGCAAGAAACATCTCATGGATGCACTGGGACGCATCCTCATTGATGTATCCTGGGATCATTGGGTGTTTCGGGTCTCGCAACATCATACACCCTCGCCCAGGCGACCCAGCCGGGGTTAATCAAGCCCCGACTTGCGTCCCAGTAGCAGTCCATGGATCAGCCCTCTTTATCCACAGGCACCTTGTGGCCTTCTCTCCAGCTTCACTCGCTGATTGAATGGCCCTCTTCTTGGCCGCCCCTGTAACGCCCAAATGACTGAGGACTTTGCAAAAAGACCGTCCTGCAAAGCCTCTACAGCCGACTTCTATGGGCTCATAGAAGGTTCTCCAGCCTCTCTCCCTGCACTCCTCCACCAGTTCCTGGTACTTAGCACATTTCCTCTCATTTGCTTCCTCAATACGTTCTTCCCAGGGCACCGTGAGTTCCAGCATGATCAGCTCTTTTGAAACTTCGGAGGTAACTATCATGTCTGGGCGGATACTTGTTGTTGCAATGTGCTGAGGGAACCTCAGCTGTTTTTCCAGGTCGACCTGCAGCTGCCAATCCGAAGCATTGTGGAGGAGGCCTGTTGTTAATTGTGGTAGCACCCGGGGTTTCTCTCCAGCTTTAATGAAGGGGACTGCCTTCTTTGGAACATGATGGTTCTTGCTGGTGCTGATGGCTGAGGCTAAGCTCTCAGCAATTGCCTTAAGCACCTGGTCATGGCGCCAACGATAGCACCCCTCGGCCAGAGCCTTTGGGCAGCTGCTGAGGAGATGTTCTAAAGTGCTTCTTCCAGAGCAAAGAAGGCAGGAAGGTGTCTCGCTCTTCCCCCAGACATGGAGGTTCGCTGAGCTTGGCAGGGCATCGTAGACAGCTTGTACCAGGAAATGGACCCGATGGAAATCTGCCTGCAAGATGTTCGCCCAGGTGATCCTGCGCTGCAGTGTACTCTCCCACCTAGTCCACGCTCCCTGCTGCCGGAGTCCCACCGCCCTGCTCACTCGCTCTTCCTCTACGCCTTCTCGGACCTCTTCCTGGAGTAGATGGTGTTTTTCCTTGCTGCGGGCCTGGCTAACCATAATCTTTGGGAAGTAGCCCAAGCCCGCTCTGCCTGTCACCACAGTGCCCACCAGTGCCTTTTGTCTCCGGCGTGACTCTGCCACCTCCTCTGCTTTCCAAGCCTCCATTTCCTTCCTGTCCTCACCTCAATGCCGGCTGATGACACCTTGCAGTCCTTGGAGTCCCTGTACTGTAGGGCTTCTCTGATGCGTACCACCATGAATTATTCCATGAGGCCGCTATATGGCAACTGCAGGATGTTACTCGTCCCATACAGTGCAGCGCTGGTAAGACTTGCGTGGGAGGCCCAGCCACTTCAGAAGAAAGCCACTGATCTTCCTTTCTAGGGACTCAACTGTTGTCATTGGGACTGCATAGACCAGCAGAGGCCAAAGGACTCGGAGCAGGATGGAATGCTGGTAGATCCAGGCTTTAAATCTACCAGGCAGTCCAGACTTGTCAACCTTGGTGAGCCAAGCTCCAAGTTCTTTGTTGGAGTTCTGGATGGCGGCAGAGTCTTTCAGGCTGGGGTCAAAGAGCTTCCCAAACTCCTGACAGGTTGCTCTGTGATGGTTGGGATGACAGTTCCTGAAATGGAAAAACAGAACTTGTCAACCACTTTCCTCTTCTTCAGCACCATGGACCTTGGCTTCCTTAAAACTTAAGGGCTTAAAACTTATCCTTTCCCAGGTGATGAGTCTCTCAAGTCCTAGTAGGATCCACCTGCTCCCTGGGACCGATGCCGTTGTGATGGTAAGATCATCCATATAGGCTCTTTACTAGTTACTTGAAAAAGTAATCTGATAAGTAACTTGTGTTACTTGTAATGCGTTACCCCCAACTCCACTGGTTTGGAATGAAATGGCAGATGATGACAGAATTTTCTTTTTTGGGTTAATTCTATTTTTATTATATAGAATGCGTAGGACAAAGTAAACAATTTGTTTTTGTTTTTTTCTCCCCATAGACTACTATGCTGAACATGAATCTAAAAGCTACAAAATATTTTGGTTATTTCAAAAGTAACTTTGCAACTACATGTCAACTAACTCTCATTAGAGTATTAGTAGACTGTTAGTTTATGGTTCAGGTTAGTAGAATAAGTTGACATGTATCAAAGTTACTTATAGTCAGTAGAGTGTCTGTGTTAGCAGATATTAAACAGACAGTCTACTAATACTAATAAAATGACTGCTAGTTGACATGTAGTTGCAAAGTTATTTATGTTTAAAGTGGATCATTGAAATACAGTGTTTTGCATTTGATCACATTCTCTTTGCATTTTCCCCACTGAAGCACATAGATGCAACAGGATTTTCTCTATTCCTCAAGAATTATCTTGAAGTTGATGATTTTCCAGCTGATCTCTGCCAGCGTCTCTACCGGTATTTCCAAAGATCTGAGCGGTCTGGTCCTGACCAAAGTCCTCACAGGAAAGATGGTGAGCTCCTGCTTCATTTTTAAGAAGTCATCTTGAACTTCAGTTAATGTTTCAAAACACACTTGTTTGTTGTCTTCTGTTTCTGTCTGTTAGCTTTCCAACCTGTTCACTTACAAACCGTGTGAGAGATCCAATGCCTTGTTTATATTTATGTGTTAAATGCACTATATAATGGGTACCTATTATGCCCCTGAGAAAAGCTGCAAGAATTTGGTCATTTTGAGCTTTTAATAATCAGAAAAAACTGAAAAACTGTTAAAGGCTATAATAAAATTTAACTAACCACACACTAAAGTATTAACTTTGACTGTGAAGTATTAACTGTAAAGATTTAAATGCAGTTTGCTGAGCATTACATTGATATTCAGTGTTATTTGTTCTGCTCTTTCAGGTGGTGTCTCTCTTAAAGCTGTATCATGTTACTTTTCCATATTGGAGGATGGAAATCCACGAGACAAACTAGAATGTAAGACATTCATCCAATTTATATTGAGCAGATAATATCACTAATACTATGTACTAATACCATATACTGTGTAAAATGAGTTTAATAATTTTTAATCTTTTAAATGATTTAAACTTGGCATTTGTTGTAATTAAATGCAGTGCATATGCAAAGTATTTATCAATTATATGATACTTATTTGGCAGACACCTTCAAATTGTACGATAAAGATGACAATGGACTTCTCGATAGCAAGGTAACAACAGCCGTATATGAGTTTGATATTTCCATGTAATGCTGGACGCTTGTCTTGAGTGTGATGTATTTCCCATTTTAGCATATAGTCAAACCAAAAATTATTCAGATATTTTTGATATATTTTTTTACTAGTGGATGCAGAACACTATTGTTCAGTTATGTAAGTGAGGATAGCAAAATAAAGTGTGACATATTATACCCAAAAATTCTTCATACAGTGGACCACCAGTAAAATTGATAAAAATTTGGAACTAAAAATTGTTCAGACACTTTCACCTGACCATGTTTTGCTTAAGTGTTATCTGACACAATTAAGATTAATGTTTTCTGACACAGTTTAATTCTGAGATCTTGTCATATTTTATTACTATTTTTTTACCAATAAACTGAATAATGAATGAAATGTTCAAGGTGTATGAATAAATTTTAGTTTGACTTAAGTTATGTCCAGTTATCTCCTCTTTAAATAAATGATACAATTATAATGTTTATTTAATAATTTTTTTTCTGTGTATTTTTGTTGAATAGGAAGTTGACAAAATTGTTATACAGATGATGCAAGCTGCCGAATACCTTGGATGGGATGTGACAGAACTAAAGCCAGTAAGTTCATATAACTCGATCAGAAGGTATAATGGCATTGGAGAAATTACATTTGCTTTTTCCAAGTTAGTCAGTATGGAAGCTTGTATCTGCCACAGGATAAAAAGAATAAAATGGTAATGGTCACTTTTTTCTTGCAATTGTGAGATAAAGTCACATTTACCTTTTTACGAGTTTATATCTCCATTTTTTTTTTTTCAATTCTGAGTTTATTTCTCACAATTTTGAATTTATTTTTCGCAATTTTGACCTTTTTCCTCAGAATTGTGAGTTATAAACTCAGAATGTTATGAAAAAAATCAAAATTGTGAGATTTAAAGTCACAATTACCTTTTTTTTTTCCATTTCATGGCGGAAACCATTTTCCATAAGATAGTGACAGGTGGCCTGGCAAATATTTTTTTCAAAAGACTCAGATTTTCGGCTTTTAAAATGTCATTAGAAAAGAAAAGGGGAAAAAACTAAAGTCATGTCAAATCATGTCATGCACATTGTTTCAAAGCAGCATTATAGAAAAAAAAACATGCAGCACTTATGTAACGTGGTTGTGTGGAGATAAATGATGAAGAAGAAGACGAAGGGTAACAGTCTTTAATAATCCAAAGAGTAATCCAACAGAACAGAGGAAAGACAGGAACTTAAATACACAGTTAAATTCACTCAAATGACAACCAGCTGTGATGATTGGGAATGTCCACAGTGTCCATGGTGACAGATTGTGGCAGGAAACTAGAACAAAGGAACACATGTGATCAATGAAAGTCCATGAGAGCTAAGACAAACTGAACATGACTGTGACAATTAATATCAAAATTGTCTTCCAGAGTGTGTTTCAGTCGAAACTATTACATTTTCATTGAAATTGACAAACAGTGTCAAAGTTATTTTAAAGTTGGCTTAAATCAAAATTGACACCATTTATTTATTTTTACTGGAATTATTTAGAAATATTCATTCAAATATGTTTTATATACAATTTTTTTTTACCTTAAATCAAAATATTTAATCAAAATATCATAATATCATGCTCTTTCAGTAAAAAGGCTGCATCGCAGTTAAGCAAATCACATTCAGATCTGCATCCAATCCTTAACCCTCTACAGCACAGCGTTGCCCTCAGGCAACGGAAAGTTTTCTTAAGGCCTATGTTTAGTAAATTTTTCTTTAAATGATTACAACCAATTAGAAAGGTCGAGAAAGTACCAAATAACAGTTCAGTAAGGTGTTGGAGTCAATATCAAGCACCATTTAAAGGTGGGACGTCCTGTTCTGACACATGGTCACAGGAGCACATGGTGTGAGAAGAAGGCAATATTATTTGCTCTAGTAATCTTATTTAAAACGACATGAACTGTACATAAAAAATATATGTGCGTGTATGAAGGTGTAGAAAAGCCTTTTGTCAGGTTTTATGAAGTTTTTTTTATTTTGCATGTTCAGAAATTCAGTTTTTCATTTCGTTGCCTCAGGGCAACATTGTGCGATAAGGGGTACTTTTCGAGGAGGTTTTAGACAGTACCTCTCATTGGCCACAATGTATTATAAGAAGGGAAGATGCAGGGTTCCTGGGTGTGCAGGAATACCCAAAGTGATGTGCAAAAATTGTAACATACACCACTATGTCACAGCAGAGAAGTGCTTTTTGAAGTTTTGTACGGAGTGAAATCTTATCACATGAAGTACATTATATGGCATAGCACACTACATGATACAGACCTATGCATGTATCAAATTCAATATATCAATGTCTTTCAAGTGTTTTTCCCTTTTTACTTAATGATTTCTTGAATTTTTGAAAAAAAAAAATTGATTTTGATGATCATTTTCTCTATGACTCTGTACCATTGTCGCACAATTTTTTTTTTTAATCGATAAAATGTTCCCAAATGAACCAAAAAATTATGTGGAATATTTTTTTTTCATGTGCCATCAACATGTGTGCAGTAGAGGGTTAAAGGAATAGTTCACCCCAAAAATGAAAATCATCTCATCATTTAGTCACCCTCATGCCATCCCCAATGTATATGACTTTCTTTCTTCGGATAAACACAAACAAAGTTTTTTAGGGAAATAAACTATCTCTGTGAGTCCATATAATGCCATTGAATGGCTGCCGCTCGGTTGATGCCTGAAAAACCACACACTGTGATCGTGACGATAATCCATACAACACCAGAGGATGAATCAATGTCTTCTGAAGCTAAATGATCGCCGTGTGCCCACTTTTCACAATTCAATCAACAGCTGATGTGTAAATCTGCCCTACATTTTTTACTTGATCAATACACTGTTTCTCTCAGCTGTTTCAACAATGCTTTCTTGGGGATTTGAAGCAGATAAACTTCTTTCCAGTGTATCTTTACTCTGCCACTTCCCCTTGAACGCCATCCTCCTCCATGCACATGTCTGAAGTGTTTCCCATTCTTATTTCTCCAAGGCTATTAGTTCAATTTGCGGAATATTTGGCATGTCGGTCTGAAAGAGACACCAGTACAGTTTGCAGTGTACTACAGAGCTCGCTTTTAGGGTCGAGTTGTCATAACCCCTTTTTGTCTGGTCACCCAATCAGGGTTGATCTGTACTTTCTCTTCTCAGCTGCTGATTGCTCACATTAAAGTGAGTTAAGTGGCCTCTAGACTAGATGAAAATCCTTATTCGTTCGGGTCAAGATCTCTTTTTTTTTTTGAGAGAGTGAGGTTAGTAGCCTCATCATTTCCTAGCCAGGCTTATAACCATAGATGGGGAAGCTTGCTCTTTAAAGTGTAATATAAGTCTATTGCTCTTCTTGCTCTTCACAAGATGTAATATAAGTCTAAGGTGTCCCCAGAATCTGTCTGTGAAGTTTCAGCTCAAAATACCCCATAGATCTTTTTTTATTCAGTTTTTTAAAAGCCTATTTTGGGGCACAATTAAATATGCGCCGATTCTGTGCGAGTCCCCTTTAAATGCTCGCACTCCCGCCCCCAAGCTCACAACTCTATAATGCATTGCATAAACAAAGTTCACACAGCTAATATAACCCTCAAAATGGATCTTTACAAAGTGTTGGTCATGCAGCATGTCAGATCATGTAAGTATGGTATTTATTTGGATGTTTACATTTGATTCTGAATGAGTTTGAGGCTGTGCTCCGTGGCTAACGGCTAATACTACACTGTTGGAGAGATTTATAAAAAATGAAGATGTGTTTATGAATTATACAGACTGCAAGTGTTTAATAATGAAAATAATGACATGGATCAGGTCTCCGTGAATACAGTAAGAAACGATGGAAACTTTATCCACATTTAACAGTACATTAGCAACATGCTAACGAAACATTTAGAAAGACAGCTTACAAATATCACTAAATATATCATGATATCATGGATCATGTCAGTTATTATCGCTCCATCTGCCATTTTTTGCTGTTGTCCTTGCTTGCTTACCTGCATAACATAACGTCTGATGACACGGCTGTGCAGCTCCAGACGTTAATACTGGCTTGTCTAATGCCTTGAACATGAGCTGGCATATGCAAAAGTTGAGGGCGTACATATTAATGATCCCGACTGTTGCGTCACAGTCAGTGTTATGTTGAGATTCGCCTGTTCTTCAGACGTCTTTTGCAAAAATCTAATTTACATTAGAAGGAGGAAACAATGGTGTTTGAGACTTACTGTATGTCATTTCCATGGACAGAACTCTAATTATTTAACTATGCCAAGGTAAATTCAATTTTCAATTCTATGGCACCTTTAACTAATACATGGCAGTGTATTTTAAACTTATGAAAATACAAGTGCAATGTTCCTTTTTTCCAGGTACTTCAAGACATGCTGAAAGCCATAGACGTAGACAGCAGTGGTACTGTAACCCATCGAGAATGGATACAAGGGGGCTTGAACAACATTCCTCTACTGGTTCTGCTTGGATTAAAGGTAAACAGTCTTTGCCTGAATATATATGTAATCATGCAATGAGACCAGAAATGTCATATGGTGTGGAATTCATTACATTATGGGCCCTATCATACACCTGGTGCAATGCGACACCAGGCGCGATGCAAGTGTTTTGTTGTTTCAGCCCGACGCAGTTATAATTTTCACGTCCTGCGCCACATTGTTTAAATAGCAAATGCACTCGCGCCTATCTGTTCACCCATGGGCGTGCTGGTCTGAAAACGAGGTGTGTTCAGGTGCATTGTTGGCGTGTTGCTATTTTGAGAATTTTTGAAAATGATTGCGTCATTGACCAAGAAAATCCTGGTCTAAAGTCAATGGCGCAGTATTTTGTTTTTGTTATTTAAAGGGTGCGTTAGTAATATGCACCTATAGGCAGATGCACAACGCACGTACACTCTGCTTATTACACAAACAGGGATGCGCTGCAGCACACAGACGTGACAAATATTAAAAATAAAAGGATTCCTCTCTGGAGAACCGTCCAGTTTTTTCGCTTGCAAATTCTGTCATGTAAATAGCGAATGGCGCGAGCGCAACTGGCTTTTAGAGAAATGGGAGATGAGACTCTGATTTGTTTATTGCACACCCAAAACACACCCATGACTCATTAAGAGACTAGGGACAACCCTTTTAGACCCGTCATTAAACTAGAAAAAGTGGATTTGTACATGCCCTCAGTGCACTTGGCTAATGGTTAGAGAGTTGGATTTGTAACCTTAATGTCGTGGGTTCGAGTCTCAGAACTGGCAGGAAATGTGGGTGAGGGGAGTGAATGAACAGCACTCTTTTCCACTCTCGTTACCCACAACTGAGGCACCAAACCCACAATCGCTCCCTGGGCTCTGCAGCAAAAATGGCTCCCCACAGCTCCGGGTGTGTGTGTGTGTGTGTTCAATACTCACTGCTGTGTGTGTGTGTGCACTTAGATGGGTGAAATGCAGATGGCGTCCCAAATTCCTAGTATGGGACGCCATATTTGGCTACATGTCACTTCACTTTCACTTTTAACACTATCTACAGGTAGCTGAAAAGGACGGCCAGCATGTCTGGCGGCTGAAGAACTTCAACAGGCCCACATATTGCTTTGTCTGTCAGAACTTGATGTTGGGTCTGCGAAAACAGGGCTTGTCTTGCAATGGTGAGTTTATCAATAATAATCTTTTTTAATTCATTGGCATATTTATTTAATATCAATATACAGCTTTATACGTATTCTTGTCTCTTTAAACATACAGTTGTCTATATCCACAGTCCATTTCAAGGGTCCTAACATTTAGTATTCATTGGATAGATGCTTTTGCACAGGACATTTTTGGGCTTGAATGAAAAAGAAGTGTGTTTAAAGGATTTGTTCACTTTCAAATGAAAATCACCCCAAGCTTTACTCTCCCTCAAGCCACCCTAGGTGTATATGACTTTCTTGTTTCTGACGAAGGCAATCTGAGAAATAGTAATAAATATCCTGATGCATCCGAGCTTTATAATAGCAGTAATGCGCTACCAAACGAGTATGAGCTGAAGAAAGTGTCTCCATCCACATCCATCCATCATAAACATATTCCACGCGGCTCCGGAGGGTTAATAAAGGCCTTCTGAAGCAAAGTGATGCGTTTGTGTAAAAAAAAAATCCATATTTAAAAGTTATGAAGTAAAATATGTAGCTTCTGCCAGACCGTCTTCCGTATCAAATTACGGAAAAAATGGAACTGGCGTCACGTCAGTTCCGTAAGGTGAATAGGGAGGCGTAGGACGTCCAGCGTAAGCTTTTTGAAGAATATGGAAGGCGGTCTGGCAGAAGCTACACATTTTACTTCATAACTTATTTAAATAAGTTTTGTCTTCGTCAGAAACAAGAAAGTCATATACATCTAGGATGGCTTGAGGGTGAGTAAAGCTTGGGGTAATTTTCATTTGAAAGTGAACTAATCCTTTAAATTTGTATTGAATGTAGTGTATGTCAGATTTTGAAAGTATATTTAAAAAAAATTATATTTTCAGATAATAATAATAATATAGAAGGCCACTAAAATGTACTTAAGGAGAGTAACATTTCATGACTGTTTCTTAATCTTATCACAACTCTGAAATAAGTGCACTTTGTAATGTTGAATTAAAAGTTTTAAAGTACATTTTAAATCACTGTTTTAATATTTTGTTGATAATTTTTGTAATCAATAACAATAATCAATAACAATAATGACATTAATGTTTATTTTAGTTTACCATAAATGCTTGTCAGTAAATTAAGCAGTACACTTTAATTTCCATATTTCAAAGACAATAGAAGTAATTATGAAAATACATATAAAAATGCTCTACTTAAGTGGGTCAAAAAACACTTTCAAGCCTTCAATCACTTTCAATGTAAGCCATTAATTTAAACTAAAATACATTTTCAATTCATTCCATATAACATGCAATTAGATGTCCAAAACATTACATTCAGTTCACATTTAGTATGTTCTTTTAAAGTATATAATGTCTGTAATAAGTGCTCCTAAACTGTACATCTTTTTCACAAGGGTAGTTATATAACACTGAATATGTACAGCCTTTTTTAACCTTTTACAGGAAGGTACAACCTGATTTCTAGCGTCTTTGTATATGCCCTTGCCTGTGGCAATTTTGTAATGTAATGACATTGTCAGTGTTGCTCCTCTTGTTTAATTGATTTCTAGTTTGCAAGTACACCGTCCACAGCAGCTGTGCCAACAAAAACCACACACCATGCGTCAGGACATTTGTCAGGTCCAAAACAGAGATAGGGGTGAGAGATGATAAAAAGAGCATGCATGCTAATTAATTTACCATTACATTGCTTTAAGTAACATCCTATGTGTTAAATTTATTCAGAAAATACAATTTAATGACTGTTTTTTCCCCCTTTGCCAGTGTTCAGTTCATGACTGGATCAGTGCTGACTGCGAGTCCAACAAATGTGAGATTTGCCACAAAAAGATCAAGATACTCACAGGAAAGAGCTGTGTGTGGTGCCGCCGCATGGTGAGTGTTGATTTCTCAGGCCAGATACATTTACATTTAATCATTTAGCAGATCTTTTATCCAAAGCGATTTACAAAAAGCAAGTGACCTACAGACTTAAAGCAGTCTTCCATGTTCATCTCTCTTTAGTGTGTAATGTTGCTGTTTGATCATGAAAAAGCTCTGCAAAGTTGCAAAGTCCCTCCAGCGAGAGGTCTTTTCTATATCAGTGTCACTCTTTCTGAACTCCCTGAAACGCCTCCATTGTAGTCCTGAGTTTTCTTTCGGGAACAAACACGTCACAGTATTCCTCATTTAAATAATTCATACACAGGATAAAGGGGCGGGGCTTGGTTGAGTTAGTTAGTAGTGTGTTGAAACTGGCAGTTATGGTAAGGGGCGGGACATTTCCCAAACACGCTCGAAACGCTTGACCGATTACAACACACTGCTCCAGCCGACCAATCAGAGCTCATTGTGCTTTTCAGAAGGAGGGGCTTCATAGAGACAGGAACTAAACAGAGCGTTAAAGCGTTAAAAAGAGCGTTTGTTTTCGATACGATACCGATACTTTCAAGGCCAAAATCGCCGATATCGATACCGATACGATACCTCTAATCTGAATTTAAGTTATTAAATTATTAATAATTTAAGTCCTTTAAATTATTGAATTACTATGAGTAAAATGGGTTATGGTACCCACTTAACATTATATTTGAAAGGTATTTTAACATTCAATATGCCTTAATTGCAATTTATTAGATTATATTTTTGTTTACACATGGTTAAAATGTTTATTTGTTGTGGTAACCATGGAAATCTTCAAATACTATAGGCTTAGCTGAACTATGGTCACTGTAGTAATGGTTCAGTTTCATAAGGGACTGCCAGTGACAGGCTGTTGCACCCATAAAATGCAAATTCTGACAGTGTAGTTACAGAACAGAACATCAATACGAACTTTAAATGTTCAATTTAAATAAATGTAAATGCAAAAACTATGTAGGCTACTATTTCATTTTGTTTGTTGTGAAATAACTCAAACATATTATGTTGTTCTGTCTGCTGTTGAGCATTGTTCAGGGCTGCGTTTCCCGAAAGCATCAATGGTTTCTTACAATATTAAACGCAAGCAGCCGTTTGAATGTAGTGTCGGCAGTGAGCGAACGCTTTCTGTGATTGATTGGTTCTGACTCGCAATGACTGCAGAATTTGCGTGTGTTCAGATGAGCAGGAAAATAGTTCTACTGCACAATTATTCGCTAACATAGGTTATTTGTCCAATTCAATGCATACTGTATGCATTAAATTTATTGTTAATTAAACAAAATCACTGGTTAAAAAAAACACACCTTAGTATCGATATTTTTATTTGAGTATCGATACTTTCGATACTCAACGTCAGTATCGATATGCCCATCCCTACCCGATATACTTCAAACAAAGTTCTTTTTCGTTCTTCCTTTAGGCATAAAACGAAGTTCGAAATGCGTGACCAGCGATATACTGTAATCGAACATCTGACACCGCCCACACCGCTGAGAGCGATGGAAAGCTGTACGCTTTCTTCTCAGTAATATAATAAACACAACAAAAATGAAAAAAAACAGCAAGCATTTTTTTTTAGATAGAAAGCATAAGAAAAGCGTCTGATCATAACATGGGTATGTTAGCATGAGCTCTGCAAATTCGCATTCCAGTCACGTCACGTTTATTTATATAGCATATAGAATATATGTTTATTCAATAGCCTGCAGCTTTACAGTATCAAACATGAAATTATTACATGATTACAGTATCAAACAGTGCCTCATTTCATCAGAAGCACAACTTCATTTTGTTCTAAGCGGCTATTCAGTGTGTTCATGTTTTCACCCACGGAGCTCTTACCTCAACAAACTCGACAGATCAAATGAGTCATTGGCAAGCCGTTTCGAACTTCCAAAAAGAACACAAAACAAACTCTGTTTTGGCCTGATTTTGTTCGAAATGACGTCACATCAATTCGTTCTTCAATTTCGTTTGAAGTATATCGGGGCCTTTACTGACAGACTGGGAAGAGAGGAGAATATGAGGAAAATAATCAACATTCAAGGAGGAAAACCTGTTCTAGTAGAGCACAAAAACAACATCAAGACTTTAAAAAAGGGCAATAATAAGCCCTCTTTAATTTATTTAGTTGGTTGTTTTATTTAGACAGATTTTGTTCCTGTATATGCTAATGTTTTCTGTCTTTACTGGTTTTTCTGGTGATGGTGAATGTAGCGCCACAGTGACTGTGTTCCTCTGGGCTCATCGCATTGTGACTGTGGGCGATTACAGCATCACGTCCTTCCACCATGGGCCATATGTGCTGTAAGCAAGAACTAGTACAATATAAAACCATTATTACTGTTGTTGTTGTTATATAAGGCAGTTTGACTGGAATTATAAAAACATTTTATATACAATAATTATAACTTTATTTCTCTCATGTTCAATTATAGATGGATCAAGCTGACTCGGGAAGCAGTCTGGGAGAAAATTACCTGGTAAACATGAACTCAGATGGACACTTTTTGCAGGCAAGCAGTTTTACATTTAAACCAGTCTTGACTCCAAATATAATAATTAAATGTTTTTGTGATACAAAATGTTTGATCAAATGTATGCATGTGCTTTTTCGTTTACTCTTATCTATTTATATCTTTATGAAGATATTTCCTGTGAAGGACACACACCCTCTCTTGGTGTTTGTAAATCCAAAGAGTGGCGGAAAACAAGGAAAGAGGTTATATTAATATAACATATTATGCTTTTTCTGATATTGCGTTTCATGTAGTGTGTAATAGAGCTGTTTGTGAATGTAAAAGGTTCAAAGTTTCAAAGATCAAAGTGCAGATAAATGGAGTTGTCTCCTAAAGAGACAAAAGAAGTGATTCTGAACTGAAACGAGTCGTCAGTAATTCCAGTCTCACTTCCTGCTGAACCTGTGTGGGTTTGAAACAAATTTGCATAATGGCAGGCAGGAATGATGTCTATTTGTCACTCAAACACTGTAGTTGTATCTGAGACTGGAAGAGTTTGGTTTGTGTTGTTCCTGTCACTGTTTTCTGCTGCCAAAGCAAATCCACTTTGATGAGATTGATACAGTAAAACCGACGCCATCGTTACTGTTTGTATCACTGTATGCCAAGAGCTGAGGAAGAGCCGAGATTCAGATACGATAATGAGCATTTGGTTTCTGACACGTGCTGTATGCGGTCGACCAATCACAACAGACTAGGCCATCTGACCAATCAGAGCAGTGCAGCTCTCAGAAAGGCGGGATTTAGAGAGACCGAATCCTTGATCGAACCGTTTCAGACACTGTGAGAAAAGAGCTGATGCTGCAATGGATATTATGAGAAAATTAGTGTTTTTGACCTTGAATGCATGTAAACCTGTTGTAGGAGACCTGTTGTTATGAGCCTTTAAAATAGCATAATAGAGGCCCTGTATTAAGACTTTTTGAAGAACTATTTGTTAAAGCAATTACTGATGGCTGTTTTGTCTTCTAAAATGGTTGAGACCAGAACACTTCACTTACATTTACCTAATAAGCACATTTAAAATGACTCAGTGACATTATCTGGTTTGTTGCAGGGTGTTGAGAAAGTTTCAGTTCCTCCTGAACCCACGGCAGGTAAACAATCTTGACAATGGAGGACCAAATCCAGGGTATGTTTTGATAAATAGAGCCGACTAACACACCGTTATAAAGCAGCCTGAAACAAACTCATGTGTGTCTATTTGTTTCAGGCTCCAGTTCTTTCACAATCTTCATCAATACAGAATTCTGGTCTGTGGAGGAGACGGCACTGTCGGCTGGATTTTAGATGCTATCGGTAAGAAACACAAAGTCATGCACAAAGCCAAAGGTTTGTCATAATATGCACACAATTTGATTTGATCACATAGTATTTTGTTACCCATTAAACCACATACTGTACTTATCCAGCTGTTTTTAATGTCATTTATTAATAAAATAATGTCACTCTCCAGCCAATAAATTTAAGAAAACATGTAAAGACGTAATGCACTCAAAATTACACTCATCCATTGTTTTAGGCTTTATGGTTCCTACATGTTTTTGTTTTTAGCAACTTTGCTTCGAGGTAAATTTTTGCATTTTGTTTGAGCATGTTTCATGGGGAAAAGTATTTTTAAAATATGTTTACTTACAATTTGGACCTGAAAAAAATATTTTTGAGCTGGGCAGGCATGATTAGAAAAAAAAATATTTTTATAAAATGCATAAAAATGCTAATGCAGTTATAGGATTTTATTTACTTACATGACTTTTCCAGGTGTAAAAATCACTTTCAATCCTATAAATCCTTCTCTATCATATTTAATAAATAAAAACCTGAATAAAATATTGGCTCTTGTGATTTGAAAGTCTTTTGGTCTTTATTTTATTTACATTTAAAAAACGTCCCAACATTTCCGGAATTCAGGTTGTATTTAATAAATAAAAAACCTGCTGCACACAATCTACAACTTGCCCTTCTTTTAGCAAGTAAAATAACTTTTAGTGTAATTACTTATTTTTATAAAGTAAACGTAATATTTTTTATATTGTTAGAAATATTTCAAGATGAACACTTACTAGACTGAAGCAAATTAGGTTTTCATTATTCATATGTTTTTTTTTTTGTTGTTTTTGTTTTTTAGAAAAATCACGTTCAAATTTGAGCATCAAATATGATCAATCAGGTTTTTGAGGAAGGTTTATTTGTTCATCTCTCAATCATCATTTTATTGCATTGCATTATATGTTTAAAACTAGAGCTTTGATCATACAACTAAACATTTTAAAAAAATTTCAAGTACTTACTATTGTAATTAAGTACATGAGTTGGGTAACACTTTACAATAAGGTTCATTAGTTAACATTAGTTAACTACATTGGTTAACATGAACTAATAATGAACTGCACTTCTACAGCATTTATTAGGGCCAAAGGCTGAAGGCCCTATTGTTTTCCTTAGGAACATTTTTTTTCCCCGACTATTCTGGCATTTTTGGGGCCCTTAACATGCTCAAAAACTCTTGAAACTTTGCACACACATCAGAATCGTTGGCCATCAGGGAACGCAGAAGCTGGTAGGGGGGCTCGACAGCGCCCCCTTGAGCGGTGTCTAAAAACTTGGTCCATATATCAAACACGCTTGCTCGAATTTGTATGAACACATATAAACCTCATCGGGCCTACGCCGGCTCAAAAAATCATGTTTAAAATAAACTTGCATAAGTGAGTAGAAAAATCTAGACATGTACCTTACTATTACCTGAGACTGACATTAAAATTGTCTTTGCAGGTTCTGTGATTTGGCTTTATTTATCACTATAAAAAAACAGTATGTAATTTGCTCTAGAATTTTTATAGGGGTTGTCTGAGAAAAAACAGACATGGCAGATTAGGATGATATTCTGCACTCATTTGAAGTTGACTTATAACATTCTATGACATGAAAGTCATCTCAAATTAAACGATCTCATGGATGTGGCTGTTGTGTTTTGTGATCATAGGAGCATCAGCAGCTGCAGTAGATGTGTGAAATTGACGTAGTCCTTTTATGTTTAACTGTTTTAAATGCCCATTGCCCACCGTGCACAGCTGCCCTGGAGCCGGTGCCACCGGGCTTTGGCCCGTCATCGCTGCTCGCAGCTATATTTAATCTTTGTTAATGTTCATTTCAACATTTACTAATACATTATTAAAATCTTGTTAACATTAGTTAATGCACTGTGAACTAACATGAACAAACAATGAACAGCTGTATTTTCATTAACTAACATAAACGAAGATTAGTAAATACAGTAACAAATGTATTGCTCATGGTTAGTTTATGTTAGTTAATACATTACCTAATGTTTAACTAATGAACCTTATTGTAAAGTATTACCATGAGTTGATTCAAACAGACATGTTGTTTTATTTTTTCCTCAGATAAAGCTGACATGGTGATTCGCCCTCCAGTTGCAGTCCTTCCTCTAGGAACAGGAAATGATCTGGCACGATGTCTGCACTGGGGAGGAGGTGAGTCTCCTCTTCAACAGCCTAGTCCATGACTACTGCAGCATTCACTAGGGATATTTACACTTTAACAATAATAACTTTTACATGAAATAGCTAATTTTAGCCAGTGCTATGTGTATATAAACATATATAAAAAACAATCAAACCAAACAACATAACAAGAAACACTACACTATCCCATTAAGTAAAAATTTTATTTCTGAATGTTCTCTGAACATTTAAAATGTCCAGTTTTTTTAAATGATTTAAAAACTCTTGAACGTGAAGGGAACATTCCATTTTATAATTTTGCAAACATTATAGTAACATTTCAGAGTGTTCAGAGAACATTTAAACGTAACCCAGCTAACAGGACACATTCCCAAAACTTTGGCTAATGTTCTGGCAAGGTTCTGAACAAATGTCTTTCCAGTTACATTAATAGAATGTTCGTTAACAGTAGGCCGGTTGCATAAACTGCTAAGACTAGTCTTACAAGTTAGTTGATTTTTTGTTTTCTTTAAAACAATTCATAACTTTAAGTCAGTTACATAAAAACATTGAGCACTAGAAGTGTGGCACAAGTGATAGCAGACCAAATCATCATTAACTGGGGTGCACCATCTAAAATTGGGTCTGATCGGGGAAGTAAATTTACAAGGAGGATGTGAAATGCTAAACATCAGGCAGAGATCTACACTAATCAAATGTGTGAACTTTGTAAGACCTGCCCAATCGGCCCAACAACGATTTCACATAGGGCGGGGAAGGCTTCATGCACGTTCTGTCTTTTTCAGCGTGGCAAAGAAATTGAATTCCAATTAAACTTTTATCTGACTCTATTTTATGATGACCTCAAATTTAGGTTAGAATGCCAATTGATTATTGACCATTTATATGATAATTTATCTAGACATTTGATTATTCTATTTAACTCTTTACTCTTATTGTACTCATTCATTCGGTTCTCAGAGTCACACTAGTCCTCGCACCAGCTGTTATGCGGGCTCACGATCACAAACTCGCCAGTCTGATCGATAACCAGAGGTTATGGCCAAAGTAATTTAAAAGGTTAGTTCGAAAATTAAAATTCTGTCATTAATTACTCACCCTCATGCTGTTCCACACCCGTAAAACCTTCGTTCATCTTCGGAACACAAATAAAAATATTTTTGATGAAATCCGATGGCTCAGTGAGGGCTGCATTGACAGCAAGATAATTTTCACTTCCAATGCCCAGAAAGTTACTAAAGACATATTTAAAACATTTGACTACAGTGGTTCAACCTTAATGTTATGAAAAGTCGAGAATACTTTTTTGTGTGCCAAAAAAACAAAATAACGACTTTTCAACAGTATCTAATGATGGGCGATTTCAAAACACTTCTTTAAAGCTTTAAAGGTGATAGAGAGGATTTTTTCGTCGACTGAGAATCCAAAGACTGTTACTGAGTTTTTGAAATGAGCGCATGCGTAAGAACAGCCCCCCTCCTTCACAGCTAATTTCTAGGGAACGCCTCCCAAAACTTGTGCATGAGTATTGGAACACGAGTGTTTACCACCGGCATTCGCTGTGTTATTAAGCCGCGCACACACTTAGTGGATTCATTATGTCGGACTCACCGCAGGTAACTCATAATCTGCAGTTGTTACTCCTGTCTCTTGACAAAAACATTGCATGCGGCGGCTGTGGAGTGTGGAAAGTTACTGGAGCGCGCACGTCTCTCACAAGGAACGTCATGGCAGTGATTGACAAGCCAGAGGGCCAATCCGCACACGTCTCTCACAAGGAACGTAACGGCATTGCATCTCTTCAGTGGATTGTGCTGTTATTTAATGTTTTTGGATTGTTCTGCTGACTAAACACTACAAAAATATATTTCCAAGAAATTTCAGTAGACAAAAAACTTCAGACAAGAGCTGAAGGGCCCTATTTTAACGATCTAAGTGCATGGTCTAAAGCGCATGGTGCAAGTGCAATCTACTTTTGCTAATTTAAAGATGGGAAAAATGGTTAGCGCATGGTCTGAGTAATGGGTGTGTTTTGGGAGTAACGTGCAAAAAAACAATCAGAGTCTCATCTCCCATTCCCTTTAAAAGCCAGTTGTGCTCTGCGCCGTGGCGGATTTGCTATTTACATAGCGGAATTTGCAAGTGGAAAAACTGAATGCTTCTCTAGTGAGGAGACGGATCTGCTCATGCGTGAGGTTAAAGCGCAAGCAGACCATCTACGGGAAAGGCCAGATTCCAAGCATTTTTATCTTTATGCACACAATAATATTCTTTTACATTTGTAATCCTTTTATTTTTAAATAACAAAACAAATATTGAGCCAGTGACTTTAGACCAGGTGTTAGTTGGTCAAAGGAGCAATCATTTCCAGTTCCTCAAAATAGCAACACGCCAACAATGCACCTGAACACACCTCTTTTTCAGACCAGCACACCCATGGGTGCACATGGGCGCAAATGCATTTGCTATTTAAACAACTTGGCGCAGGACGTGAAAATGAAAACTGCGTCGGGCTGAAACTAGCAAAAAACACTTGCGTCGCGCCTGCCGTGCATTGCGCTGGGTGTGTGATAGGGCTCTATAAGTCATCTAGGAGCTTTATACAGCTTTCTACAGTGGATACCGTTGACAACACAAAATCTATCCTTCACAGCCTCGCTTTAATACCTGTCATGGCGCTGCTCTGAATAAGGTCTATCCACCTTATTCCAACGCCCCATGACGCTTTGCGTGAATTATGGGAGTAACTTCCGTTAAGCTGTAAACAGTCCGTGATAGACTCGCGCTATGTACGCAGTAATGTGTTTTATTTTTAAACTGGTTACAATGAGATGACATTATTCTACTCACCCTTCAACCAACGAACATTAAAAGGACTTTTAAAAGTGTAAAAGCATCAAGGTACTTTCAACAGACCATGAAAAAGCGTGATTCTTTCCACAGCAATAACTGACGGGTTGAACATAACTATAGTGATATATATCTGCATTATGTAATATACGTTGCCTTAATAAAAATGTTCATGAACTTCAGCAATGCGTGATACTATTTCAAAGTGATTTCCATTTTAATAAATTGTATGTACCTGTGAAAACAAACCTGGAAAGAGACGTGAGGCTTTGAGGAGAAAAACGAGAGATTCTTTGTGCATTCCAGTGAATTATTAATGGGATATATCGTAAATTATATTTGAACAGACCACAAATGTGCAGCATATGTTGTCCTTCTTCATACTATTACAGCGGTATGCAAAGGGACAAAATAAAATAATCACGAGGATAGAAAGCATCAGCTGAAAAGAGCTCCTGCCATAGATATTCTTGTTACACTGCAAAAAATGCTGTTCTTACTTAGAATTTTTGTCTTGTTTCTAGTCAAAATATCTTAAAGTTCTTAAATCAAGAAACATTTTCTTGACAAGTAAAAATTATTTTCTTGTTTTCAGGAAAAATAAGTCAAAATTAAGTATGTTTTTACGGAAGAGGATTAGGGCCAAGCAATAATAAAAAAATAAAACCATCTCGAGATTAAAGTCGTTAAATAATGAGAAAAATGCCGTTAAATTTCGAGAAAAAAGTCGAGATAAAATGTTGAGAATAAAGTCATTAAATTACGAGAAAAAA
>RJVU01060476.1:140930-261909 GCA_003731715.1 Anabarilius grahami
TTTATTCTCGTAATTTAATGATTTTATTCTCGTAATTTAATGACTTTATTCTCGTAATTTAATGACTTTATTCTCAACATTTTATCTCGATTTATTTCGAGCAATTTAACGACTTTTTTTCTCGTAATTTAATGACTTTATTCTCAACATTTTATCTCGATTTATTTCTAGCAATTTAACGACTTTTTTTCTCGTAATTTAATGACTTTATTCTCAACATTTTATCTCGACTTTTTTCTCGAAATTTAACGGCATTTTTCTCATTATTTAACGACTTTAATCTCAAGATGGTTTTATTTTTTTATTATTGCTTGGCCCTAATCCTCTTCCGTATGTTTTTCCTCAAAACAAGCAAAATAATCTGTCAATGGGGTAAGCAAAATAATCTTATTTCAAACCAAGAATAAGCTATATAATCTTGTTTTCAGTTTGGACTAAGATTATTTTGCTTACGCCACTGGCAGATTATTTTGCTTGTTTTAAGGAAAAACATACTTAATTTTGACTTATTTTTCCTGAAAACAAGAAAATAATTTGTACTTGTCAAGAAAATGCTTCTTGATTTAAGAACTTTAAGATATTTTGACTAGAAACAAGACAAAAATTCTAATTAAGAACAGCATTTTTTGCAGTGTATAATGTTACGTTAAAATACCAAGTGTTACGTTATTCTCATGATGTCTGAAAATAAAACATGAAAGAAAAATCGACAGCTCATTCAGTCAAGCTGACAGATAAGCTTTATTTGAAGCTCAACCTTATGATTTGAAACGATAAGTTTCAGTCTTTTTGAATGGAAGTTCCCCAAACCGGAAGTGGAACCCATAATTCGAAACGCAGTAGGCTAGTCAGGAAGAAGGTCTATACATAATTCATAATTGAAGACATGTGTTGTTTTTATATGTGTTGGATTGAACAGGATATGAAGGCAGTGATCTGACAGAAATCCTTAAGCAGATTGAGGAGAGCACACTAGTGCAGATGGATCGCTGGAGTTTGCAAGTCATTCAAGCTGATCTGGCAGACGATGGCGACCCATTGCCTAATGACATCATCAACAACTATTTCTCTATCGGTGTGGTAAGCACCAAGAGTCTGGACTGAAACGTTTTATTTTCCTCTTGACAAATGGCGTAAATATGAAGCCAGATTTCTAATCACTTGGCTCTCTTAGAATGGTATCACTGTATTTCTGTAACTAGCAGCTATATTGTATTTGTGTCAGTCCTTTTTTCAAGTGTGATGTTCCCTCAACAGGACGCATCTATAGCACACCAGTTTCATGTGATGAGAGAGAAGGATCCACAGAAGTTCAACAGCAGGTCAGAATCTGAAATGTGTTCAGTTAGTACTTTGTGTTGTGTTTTTTGTCTAGATATTTTGTGGATTTTATTACTTAGTTCAACTTTAATGGGTACCTATAATGCCCCTTTCACAAGATGTAATATAAGTCTCTGATGTCTCCAGAATGTGTGTGTGAAGTTTCAGCTCAAAATACCCCACAGATCATTTATTAAAGCTTGTCAAATTTGCCCGTATTTGGGTTTGAGCAAAAACACGCCTTTTTGTGTGCGTCCCTTTAAATGCAAATGAGCTGCTGCTCCCGGCCCCCTTTCCAGAAGAGGGCGGAGCTTTAACAGCTCACGCTTCGGTTGCTCAACAACAACAAAGCTGGAGAATCTCACGCAGCCAAAATGAGGATTGTCAGTAACGGTGTTCAGCCTTACATTGTTCAAACCGGAGTCGACACTGATGGAGAGACTCAGGAAGAAGTTACAACTTTTAGAATGAAACTGGACGTTTCTGAATGGTTAGTGGATAAATTTATGTAGTTGCTGTGGAGTTGATTCAACTCATCGACTAGCATGTGCCGTCATGTTAATCTTTTGTGCAAATCCAGTGTTGAATTGACCCTCGTATCTGAAGCAGTCCGGTGTAAAATGACGGCATGACCACAACACTCTACTACAACAACTCTTCCTCTTCTCTAAAGCAGCCCAACATGGCCACACCCCCTTTGTTATGTGTTCTTAGGGGCGGGGTTTATGTCAATTTTGGGGTTTGTGATGTCACTAATCCAGGAAGAAGCTTGTTGTAGTTCCTACCAGCCGTTTGTTGTATTCCTTAAACAGAGAATTATTTAAAAGAAAATATCTTCCTTTGCGTTGAACTTTGAATGTCGTAACTTTGCAGATGTTGTTGTTTATGTTCTAACAGTAACATTACACACTAACTAAAGTAAAAAATTTTTAATCATATTCAAGGACCCCTATAAATGTTTTAAATTTTTCTATTTTATGCGCTGAAAGAGCCAGAAATAAGCTGTGGTATTTTCAACTTGCAACATCCGAGACCATTTCAGCTTCCTGCAGGAACCTCAAGGAATGTCTCAGCATTGAGGTAAATGTTGTGGAAATGTTTATGTTTAACCCTTGTGCTGTGTTGAAAATCCTTTAACTCTTTTAAATCGCTTGTAAATCTGTCATTTTGCTATATTATCACCGAATACTGGATTCAATCTTTTTGTCAACTTGTTTTCTTTTAATTATCACAGGTTTTGTATTTCTTTCTGGAACTAACTGATTGAACGTACATATGCCTCATTGATCTGAGCTTATGCACCTTAGTGTTTGAGTGAAAAAAAGTTCACCTCAGGGCTGGTCATTTTTTAACAAGATTGAGAAAAAGAAATGAACAAAAAAGCACATTAATTCTTAAAATTATTTTGGGAAGTTGTTGTACCATGTAACAACATGCAAAGTCAGTAAGTTTTAGTCCAGTGCAATAACATTAAGTAGCATTTTCAAGGAAAAAGAAAATCCTCTCTGGGTCAAAACGACCCGAACTCAACCAGGTAATATCTGAACAAGATTTCTATTCTTTTTTTGACACCTTGTTATTGGGGCTAGTTGCACTTTTTAGTCCAGTAAATACTTCTCAGGATAAGTTTATTTTTGACTGTACAAAATAGTTACTAAATGTTTTCACCATTATTGTTTTAGAAAAACAAGCTGATTTAAAGCTGCAGTCCGTAACTTTTTGGGGTTAAAAATGATCCAAAATCAATTTTTGAGCAAGTACATAACCAGCCAGTGTTCAAAACTATTTCCTTACCTTAGCTGGATTCACAACAGTAAGCTTGTAATAATGTTTTATAATAAATCGATACTGGTGGATTTCCGTGGGAAATTTGAGCATGCAGCAGTTTGCTTTGCGTCATTACATTACGTCACGTCCGTAAACAGAAAGAAGGAGTCCCTGCATATAGGATGCTGCTGGTTGCAGATCATTTATAGCCTTTTCTCACAGCAGATGCAATAATTAAACTTATCATTTTGATGGCGGATTGTAATCCAGAAAGATCTAAATGACAATCATCAGTGACAAATGGAGATTCACCCGTAGTCAGAAAGCAAAAACTTCAGACTGTGGAGTGGCTACAGAAATTGAAATCTACAGGTAACGCTAATACACACTAAATACACAGTCATGCAATGATAATGTTAACATTAACAATTTGAGAACAAAGTATAACAACAATAATAATTTGCACGGTTTGACGTGATCCGAGCTAAGCGATCGTTAGATTTAATCATCATTGGCAGCGCGATTTATTGTAGGCTAATGCTTTCCCCCTCAGTTGGTCAGAACAAAAGCTGCAGACATGTTACTTACTTGTTCAGATGATATTTTCCGGTGAAAATTCCTACTTTGGTCATACTTCAAGACTACAATCTGTGATTCTGAAGTACAGTATCCACACCGGTGTTTCAAACAGAGATGACGACTAAGAGGCAAAAATATTAAACCATCAAAACATTCTGGCCTAAAAGAATAGTAATTAATGAATTATAAAAAGGTACAACTTGCCCTGGATGTGACACACCTGACATGTATGTATAAATACTCTTAACCTGAGTAGTAGTTTCTATATATAGTTGTCTCTAGCCTTATTTGTGTCAGTTTTCTGTATCCCACTATCACTGAGGTATTTCAAAATGAATCTCTGTCCCTGTAGTGTTGTGGCATTCCTGTCGATCTGAGCAGACTCTCGTTGGAGGGTGTTGCTGTCCTGAACATTCCCAGCATGCACGGCGGGTCAAACCTGTGGGGAGAAACAAAGAGTGCTGAGAGACCAAAGAAGTGGCAAGAGGTCACTGTTGATGCTGATGCTCTTGAGATGTGCTCACAGGGTGAGCAAATGCTTATTACAATAAAAAAATATATACAACACTGTAATTTTTAAGGTTTGAAGCTTACTTAAAGTGCCACTATCATGCTATTTTATAGGTTCCTAATTTTGTTTTGAAATCTCCTACAACAGGTTTACATGCATTTAAGGTCAAAAACACTTTAATTTTCTCATAATATCCATTTCAGCATCAGCTCTTTTCTCTCAGTGTCTGAAACGGTTCGATCAAGGATTCGGTCTCTCTAAACCCCGCCTTTCTGAGAGCTGCTCTGCTCTGATTTGTCAGATGGCCCAGTCTGTTGTGACTGGTCGACTGCTTACAGTGTGTGTCGGAAACCAAACACTCATTATCATATCTGAATCTCAGCTCTTGATTCACAGTGATACGAACAGTAACGATGGTGTCGGTTTTACCGTATCAATCTCATCAAAGTGGATTTGTCTTCTCGACATGAACAACATGAACCAAACTCTTCAGTCTCAGATACAAATACAGTGTTTGAGGGGCAAACAGACATCGTTCATGTTCAGCCAATGAAAACCATAGACTGGCATTATGCAGATTTGTTTCAAACCCACACAGGTTCAGCAGGAAGTGAGACTGGAATTACTGACGACTCGTTTCAGTTCAGAATCACTTCTTTCTTTTAAGAGACAAAAACTACATTTATCTGCACTTTGATCTTTGAAACTTTGTGGACCTTCTACATTCACAAACAGCTCTATTACACACTACATGAAAGGGAATTAAAAAAAAAACATAATAGGGGCACTTTAAGAGATTATTTTCTTAGTACCTCCAAAAATGGATTGTAACTATAAATTACATGTATCCATTTGCCAGACATTTTTATTAAAAGCCTATTTAGTTGAATATGCTGGTATAAATAATAAAAAATCTAGGTAATTTATGATACTGCAGGGCTTAATATTATTTCTTGTAAAATTATTTCCTAATTTTTCACTATTTAAATCAACTGGACATAGAACTTATTCCACATAATTGACATTCCCAAACAAAACAAAATATTTAAAAAAATTTAATCATCAGGAACTGATTCTTTCAAAAGTTCTCTCCATAAGAATGTGGTTGTAAAATAAATGGCCCAATATGACTTCAGCTGAAAAAGGAAAGGAGTTNCTGAGAGCTGCACTGCTCTGATTTGTCAGATGGCCCAGTCTGTTGTGATTGGTCGACTGCTTACAGTGTGTGTCGGAAACCAAACACTCATTATCATATCTGAAATTTGTAATTTATGATACTGCAGGGCTTAATATTATTTCTTGTAAAATTATTTCCTAATTTTTCACTATTTAAATCAACTGGACATAGAACTTATTCCACATAATTGACATTCCCAAACAAAGCGAAATATTTAAAAAAATTTAATCATCAGGAACTGATTCTTTCAAAAGTTCTCTCCATAAGAATGTGGTTGTAAAATAAATGGCCCAATATGACTTCAGCTGAAAAAGGAAAGGAGTTTCAGAGCAAGTTATTACATTTTGAAGAAAGAATAAACAAATAAACAAAAAAAAATTCATGAGCACATGTTAAGATTAGGAATGTGTATTAATAGTCGATTTTGATTTCAAATATAATTCATGGTTGTGTTGATGATGCCTTTGTTGGCAAAATGTCACCATCATCAGTCTTGACGTGGTCTTTCACACTAAATGCTGTGTTTATGCTTGTAGACATGAATGATAAACTCCTAGAGGTTGTTGGGCTGGAGAGCGTCGTGGAAATGGGTCAGATTTACACGGGCTTGAAGAGTAAAGCACATCGTCTGGTTCAGGCTGCTCACGTCACCATCAGGTGAAGCCAGATGATATGTCATTAAACATGTTTCATCCATTTGAGTAAGCAAGTGAAAAATAAACATATTCAAGTTATTTGAATATTATTAACATTGTTCCTTTCCTGTAGAACATATAAAACTCTGCCCATGCAGATTGATGGAGAGCCGTGGATGCAGCCGCCATGTACAGTAAGTGTGCTCTTCATCAACACATGATGATCCGTCAAGATTTTCCTGCTTCAAGGTTATTACAGAGTGTCAGTGCTAGTTTGTTTACAGCGATTTCTCAATCATTGAAATGTTTCATCTTGCATTAGTTGTTTGATGGTATAGAGGGATAGAAGGATAGAGTACAGTCAGATGATTGTTATTCAAAAGAAACCTCTTCAGGGTGATACAAGACCCACTGCGTAATTATCCGGCAATTACTATACTTGCCACATAATAACTGAACACAAAATATCAATTTTAAAACATAATTTATTAGAGCTGGGACAATGCATCGATTCTCGATGCGCAATCGATTATGATATTTTCTCTCTTGAATCGATTGTGAGCTTAATTTTAAAGGGTTAGTTCACCCAACAATGAAATTTCTGTCATTAATTACTCACCCTCATGTCATTCCAAACCCGTAACAACCTTCATCTTCGGAACACAAGTTAAGAAATTTTTGATGCAGGCAGAAAAAGTTTAGGAACCACTGGCATTACACATTATAGCATCACAAGAACTACAATCATGGATTAAAGTCACCATGAAACAGAAGTGGTCTTCCCTATTGTGATGTCTTCTGGAACAAGAACAAATGTAGGGCGGAGCTTGATTTTGTCCATGGGGAATTGATTGGATGGTTGTGGTTTGCTATTGGTGGATGACAGGTTGCTCTGCCCTCGCGCCAGTAAACACGTCATCAGAGAAGAGATGTCGCTGCAATATTCCATAAAAAAAATAGAATTGTTAATTTTGATATCATGGTGACTTTAAAGTCCCTCTGTTGCTAATAATTTTATCCCTTAAAACTCACCAAATTTACACATTTAAACGTAAAAATTCTTAATGCCTTAAAATAGCTTGAGTGTAACTCTACACCCTTGCTTCATTTAGTATATGCAGAATCATGAATATGCAAATTAGCCCCGCCTCCACTCACTTGCATGAGCTCAGACGAGATCCACTCGGTCAACTTACTGAGGTAAACGCTGCACAATGGGATCTCTCTTTACAATATCGGACACATAATGGTAATTAATATGATTAGCCTTTTGCTTGACTATGTTATCAAACAGCTAATAATGTGTTGCTAATGTTACACAAACCATGTTCACATTCTTGAGTCAGACAGCTGCCTTATAACAATCAGCATCATTACAAACGCTTTGAACGTCAGTGGAGAAAGGCTTATAGTTCATCATAACATCCTAATATGTATCATACACCCGCCATATCAACAGAAAAATAGACCGGGATAACATTTTTTTGAGACTCCTTTGTCCGGTCAGTTAATTATATGCTAAAGCTGCCGGCACGTTGTTGTGATTGGTTACAAGGTAGTTAGTGACGTCAGAAACAACAGCGATTATAAACTGCGGGTTTGAGACTGTCTTTTTCACTGCAGTTTTAAAGAGAAAATACTCAGCAATGGCATTGATTTATGAATTTGCCCATGGTTTGTCTTAAAGCATGTTAAAAACACCAGATAGACATATAAACAACATTAAACACTTGATTTTCACCACAGGGGGACTTTAAAGGGGACACTTATTATGCTCCTTTTTACAAGATGTAAAATAAGTCTCTGGTGTCCCCAGAGTGTGTCTGTGAAGTTTCAGCTCAAAATACCCCACAGATTTGCCACTTTTTGCCACAATTGCCACATTTGGGGTGACCAAAAACACACTGTTTTTGTGCGTGTCCCTTTAAATGCAAATGAGGTGCTGCTCCCGGCCCATTTTCGAGAAGAGAGTGGAGCTTCAAGAGCTCATGCAACAAACAGGACAATCTAAAGCACTGAAAATGCCAGTGCTGGTGTTCAGTTCGAACCGGAGTCAGACAATGATGCCTACATAGACAGAGAATATACTGTATGCTGCATGGAGAGAGAACAGGTAGAGTTTAGTTTATAAATTATGTTTTCATCTTGCTTTTATCCACTATTAGTACAAAATTGTTGTACAGGACACCATCTGAATGATGGCCAAAACTTTACTGATGAGTGTTATGAAGTTTATTGTACATCACACAAAAGATTAAGTGTCCGTTTTCACTCCAGAATATCACAGTAAGAGCTTAATAAAACACAGTACAAGAAGTGCACATTAAAGTCTTATTCATGAACTCTCTCTCTCTCTCCCTTGCATTATCCTCAACATAACCAGTGATCCTCCATATACCTGCTGAGTATTGTGATTGTTCTGTGATGATCTCTAAACCACAGATACTTGCTTTTCCTGACATCATTCACATTTAGATTTAATTAAAGTCCCCCTGTGGTGAAAATCAAGTTTTTAATGTTGTTTATATGTCTATGTGGTGTTTTTAATATGCTTCAAGACAAACCATGTGCAAATTCATCAGTCAGCACCATTGCTGAGTATTTTATGTTTGAACTTGCAGTAAAGCAAAGACAGTCTATAACCCTCAGTTTGAAATCGTGGGTGTTTGTGACGTCACAGACTACCTTGTAACCAATCAGAACAACATTATAAATTCAGATTTTCGCCCTTGGAATGGATCAAACCATAGATATTAGCCTACCTGATAACTTCAAGTAAATACGCTGGAAATCCGCGCTCATTCAAGGATGTGCATTTATTCCATGTACGGAGAAGGCACGGGCTCCTGCAGAATTTCATCTGAATGTTTTTTTAAATCTGAACTCCAAAAAGCAACACAATTGTCAAACATCCATTTAGCGCATGTTCACGGAGGAAAACGGCTGCTTGTTCTCTCAATACTGTCTGTTTTACTGAGAAATCACTTCAGGTGTTTTAGTGAGAGAGCAGTCCAAACGAATGCAAGTAGATTCAGACCGTTTTGCAAAAGTGTTTTACCAATTCATAATTTAAAACACAAGTTAAGCATCAGAAATTAAACTGAATAAACAAGCGAAGCAAGCCTTTTTCTTAAATATCCACAACACAACAAATTGCTCGTCACTATAGCAACAGTTTACTCTCTGAGCTGGCATGATTGAGTGGAGGCGGGGCTAATTTGCATATTCATTGATCTGTGTATATTAAATGAGGCAAGGGTGTAGAGTTAAATACAAGCTATTTTAAAGGTGGTACAGAGGATCTTTTCGTCGACTGAGTTTTGAAATGAGCGCATGCGTAAGAACAACCACCCTCCATTTCGAGTGAACGCCTCCCAAACTCGTGCACGAGTATTGGAACACGAGTGTTTACCACCGGCATTCGCTGTGTTATTAAGCCGGGCACACATTTAACGACTAGCTAAAACATTCTAAGACTGTGCTCAACATACAGCGATTGTTTCCTGCTCCTGAAGCAGATTTATATACTTTCACATGGAATTTGAAAACCGACTGTAATCACAGACTGAACGCAACTGGCTCTGACTGGACGCGTTTGAGCGTGATCAGTCATAAGTATCAATTTACATTCATAATCGGCCTTACAATCGTTAAGTGTGTGCGTGACTTAAAGCCGCGCACACACTCACCGCAGGTAACTCATAATCTGCAGTTGTTACTCCTGTCTCCTGACAAAAACATTGCATGCGGCGCCTGTGGAGTGTGGAAAGTTACTGGAGCGCGCAGCCGCGCGTCTCTCACAAGGAACGTCATGGCAGTGATTGACAAGCCTGAGGGCCAATCGCGTAAACGATTGGCTGATGTTTTTAAGGCCCTACCTCGTGCACAGATGATGTATATTAATAATATTCCTTTCAGTGCACCTAATAAATAGTCTTTTATCAGTTAGTAAAGACAGTTTCATGTAATATTGCAAAAATGTATAAAACAAAACATCCTATTTAGCACCTTTAAGGCATGAAGAATTTTTTCACTTGACATTTTTAAAAACAAAATTCATTTTGGTGATCAAAGATGAGTTTTAAAGGATAAAATATTTTGACTACAGGGGGACTTTAAAATATGGGTGTTTTATTATATTATATTAGGGTGTTTAACAGATGTCTGAACCTCCATACTCCAATCTGTGAAGTGATATTTAGCTAAATGTACTTCCTTATTAACATCAGTATTATCTTTCTGTCCATCTGTAGATCTACATCACGCACAAAAATCAGGCTAATATGTTGATGGCTCCATCTGCTAAAACACTGGGATTCTTCCTCAAGTGAATCCGAAGCGTGAAGATCATACCACTGAAGATAAAGATGTAAAGGACAATATATTTTAGAACGTTATACTATAATAAATTGCTATATTATAGTATTATTATTTTATATATATATATATGTTTTACTTTTTTCTTGTGTTCAGCTTTAGTGCTAATTTGGTTGGCACATAATAAATTATGTATTTTCTGTTAGTTAAGAAAATCCAAGTTGCCTATGTTACAGAAATAATACTAGTGTCTTGCAAAACAAGATTACGATTTTGTGATTGGTAATGCTAAATTATATGATTTTTTAAACCAAAAGAACAAAATTGCTACAAAAAAACGATGATAATATGATAAATGATAATAAACATAACGAGTGCTATTGTTGTTTTCATTGATGTGTACAAATCTGTTAAAGGGTTGGTTGAACCAAAAATGGAAATGTCATTTATTACTCAACCTCATGTCGTTCCACACCCAAATTGAGATATTTTTGATGAAATCCGATGGCTCAGTGTGACCTGCGTCACAGCAATGGTACTTTCTCTCTCAAGATCCATAAAGGTACTGAAAACATTTTTAAATCAGTTAATGTGAGTACAGTGGTTCAATATTAATATTATAAAGCGACAAGAATATTTTTGTTCACCAAAAAAACTAAATAACGACTTTTTAACAATATCTAGTGATGGCTGATTTCAAAACACTGCTGCATGAAGCTTCGGAGCGCCAAAGTCACGTGATTTCAGCAGTTTGGCTGTTTGACTCGCGATCCGAATTAGTGATTCGTCATGAAAGATTCGTAAAGCTTCGAAGCAGTGTTTTGAAATCGGCCTTCACTAGATATTGTTAAAAAGTTTTATAACCCTTTAAACCAATTAGCACTGTTGTCAGCATCAAATAAGTCATTTCCCATCATGCTGTTTTTGGCTTTAGGAAAGTTTTTGGTAACGACTGGTTCTAACAACCGTCATGTAATTGTTCTCTTCTGAAATGTTTGATTTGGAAACTCGGATGTCATGTTTGAGGAGTGTAAATATCAGTATATGTGAACATTAGAGAGCCCTAGAGAGAACTGTGTCTCTACAGAAGACCTTAAATGCCTCAATTCATATGATTTTTTTTTATATTTTGTAAATGCTGCGTGACTTTGACGTGTTTTAATGCGCGTGCGCGTTGAACATTTGAATCGCGTTAAACGCTGGAGCGGAGCTGAGTCAGCAACGGACGGAGAAAGGTCAAGCAGCAGAACTCGGTCTCGCTGTTGTTTTCACTGCTTTGAGGTAAGTTTAAGGCCTGTACACACCGGGACGAATATCGCACGCGTTTTTCGAGACGTTTTTTTCATACCCAAGCGATTTTCACTGGCGATGCGCAGAGTGAACGTGCAAATTCACTCCCGAACAGTATGTGGCGCTTGTGCTGAACGGTAGTGCAAATAAACATATTTATGATATTAATAACGTTAAAGATAAAAATGCAAATATTAAATGGCATATATATATATGAGAGATGGTAGTCAGAAACGGTAGAGCAAATAAACATTTATGATATTAATAACGTTAAAGATAAAACTGCAGATATTAAATGGCATTATATGACACATAGAGAGATGGTGGTCAGAAACGGTAGAGCACATAAGTCACAATGACAGTAGTGTAAGTGAACGGTAGTGCAAATAAATATTTATGAAATAGAGGGTATGCACGTGACGTCACCGTCGACCGTTAGGACTGCGGTCACGCCCACTGAGTGGCAAAAGACTGAGCGGCAGCATTGGTTTTCAGCGTGAATGTCGCGAAAAACACACAAAACACATCTAAAACGGGAAAAAGCTTTGTGATTGACTGTACAAATAGCTTTGACACAAAACCTGAGGTATATATTTAAAGACTGCCGAAAGCTACAGAAAAAAAAAGCAAATGGATCACTGCAATTCACAGAAACAGCTGGATTCCAGCAGAGAAACATGTTTTAAAGTTATCATTTTGTGTCGAAATGTTGGATTTTGAGGTAAAATCATACCGTATATATTGTATTGTTATATTGTGTTGACAACTGATCAATTAAATATTTACCATCTTATATTCTGCATAATTGTGTGTTTTTAAATAACACTGACAAAAACTATACTATAAAACTATATGTTTTAGGGCTGGACAATATGACGATATAACATTGATATAAGTGATTACGCGGATTTAAACGTACCTATATTGTAGTTATATAAAATATTCACAGGCAGATTTGCTTTATGTATTTCCCCGGCGTCGAAATCAGGCACATATAAATGTCAGGAAACGCGATTCCAGGCTGCATGTCAATATCCATGGATTAGGTTTATTTGACAAGTTTTAAGGAACACATTCAATTCCAAACTTTAGTATAATTCGTTAGTTTTACTCGCGTTTTTGCAGTTTCCTCTATTAAATCCAGTCATAAAACACATAGCATTGATTTTAATTGGTCTGTTTTTTGTTGTCTAGATGGGAACCAGCATTCCAGTATTGTTTAGAGGAAGTTGGATCTGCAGTCTTTCCTGCTCTACGAAACAACTATACGCTGAACTGTACTGTTAGCAACTGGACACAACTGATCCACACGTCCTGCAACTGTTTTAATTTGCTGATTGGTTGTGTTGACTCAAGCACTGCTGTATTGTGTTGCCAAGTCGAAGGCCCGGGTCGACATCTGGCTCTTCCTGCTCGTGGCCACTCACTGGATTACTCCTCTACCTAAACCACCCTGGACTTGTTTGTTTTTCCCTCTCTCAGACTCTCGTCCTCCATTCTTCTGCCGGCACGAGAGGGGGGCGTAACGTCACGACCATCTGTCACCTGCAGCACTGCATTACCCAGAATCCATCTGTCCTAACTCAGTAGAGATAAACATGAACCATGAGGAAGATGAAAGTTAAAAGCATTCAATAATCCAGATCAGGGTCTATTTAATAATGGACCAGGATGGTGTTACGGTATCTGATAAGGAGCACACAACAAAGAATCCTTTGACAACTTTTAATTATTAAACAACAAGAACAGGACAATAAACTAGGAGAACTTAGCCAAAACACCATAAACATTTAACAACGCAAGACAAGGGAAGGGACTAACTGGAACAGAGGGGTTAAATAGAAGACGAGATAAGGGAGGGAGATAATAACTAGATAATTAATACAACACAATAAAACAAGGAATCTAATCAATATCTATGAGACAAACCGGGAGAGAACAAAAGGGAACTCAACTAATCTCAAAACAAACCTAGAAACAAATCAAAGAACAAACTCAAAATATGAACAAATAAACCAAACGTGACATGTCCGTTTGCTCGTTGGAGTAGGGGTATGATTCTCGCTTTTCCACCAGTTCTTCAGGGTTTAAAAGAAGAAATTATGGTAACAATGTTAATAAGAAGTCTAACAAATATTAAACAATTTTTAAAGAAAAGACATAAAATAATAGTAAATGAAAACTAAGAAAACTGAATAAACTCCAGGCTCCAGGGCATACTGCCTGATTTTGTAGCTTGCCGTCATCCTGAATTAATGCCAGCTTTTAGTGATAGTGAAGTGACATGTGGCCAAGTATGGTGACCCATACTCGGAATTTGTGCTCTGCATTTAACCCATCCAAGTGCACACACACACCGTGAACACACACCCGGAGCAGTGGGCAGCCATTGCTGCGGCGCCCGGGGAGCAGTTGGGGGTACGGTGCCTTGCTCAAGGGTCTCACCTCAGTCGTGGTATTGAGGGTGGGGAGAGCGCTGGACATTCACTCCCCTCACCGACAATCCCTGCCAGACCTGAGACTCGAACCCATGACCTTTGGGTTACAAGTCCGACTCTCTATCCATTAACCCACGACTGCCCTTTTTAATCGGCTGCTGACACTTAAAAATAAGATTGTCTCTCATTCTGTTGACAACTTATAATCAAACTTGAGGAAAGATACATTATATAAGCTATGAATATATGACTTACAGCCTGAAAAGATGTTAAGAAATTCCCTCCGTTGAGGACACTCCAGAAATGCACTTGACCTTTAAAAGAGATGAAATACATTCTGCAAACTGTATATGAACTGATCATTATTCACCGCAGAGACCAGTTTACCTTTACAATCTGAAGTGAGGAGGCAGGCAGCAGACGACAGCTCTGGAACAAACTTCAGGAACATCAGGCTCAGCACACTTGTGCTGTGAACTGCTGTATATGATTTAAAAAAAAAAAAAAAAAAAAAAAAAANAAAAAAAAAAAGTCAACACCTCAAAACACACAAACACAAATTAACAGAATAAAAATACATTATGCAGGGCTCGAAATGAACTTTTTTACTTGGTAGCACTGGTGCTCCCAATTTCAAAAAGTTAGGAGCACCACTTCACTGTATACATTAAATACATATTAATCCTTTATTGTAACAGACTTCATTGTGATTAATCTTCTAATTTGTTTTTGTATACATTTGAATATTTTTTGTAAGTTTAAATATGTATGAGATCTGCACTGACTCTTATTTTGACGGGTGTTCTTGGAGAGCACGCAGTTCTTCAGAGATATTTTGCAGATTTAAAGTTTGTCTGTTTATTAAGCATCCCCGAAAAGGCATGAGATCTGTATGTATTTGTTGACTGTTAGTTGTAATAAGTGTTTCGAGTAATTCGCTGTATGTTGATGATAATGCAATGGAGAGAGAAAGAGAGTTTAATGCGCACTTCTTGTGCTCTGTATTGTTTAGCTTTTGTGATTAGTTTGGAGTGAAAACGGACACAAACTTAATACATCAATAACTTAAAACATCAATAAAGGTTTGGTCATCATTTGGAAAGGGTCCGCTACACTTATGAAAGTTACAAAAGTTATTTAGTCAAGAATAGTGTGTGATCTTTTGTTATCTTTTGTTATTTGAGCACCTTCAAGTGGTCATTGTATAAAACACAAAGGACCCCCCCCCACATGCCCGCAGGCCCCCCTATTGGGACAGGGGTACAATCACTACAGAAAACACACAATCCTGTGGGAAACACTGTATTTATGATAATGTTCTCAAAATACAAATGAAGAGCTCTTTTCCAAAACGCTATAAATCCATTTTAATAGTTCTCATTAAAATGGCATTTTTTTTACCTAGACCTATACATTTTGTTAATATTCAATTTATCCTGTTAAAATGGTCTATTGGCTCAGTCTGAACATGTTAAACAATGCTTGTTAAATGAAACGACAATTTTGTTGATTATAAATTCAAAGTTTTTTTTGTTTTGTTTCAAAACGCTACAAATCCATCCTTTTTTTTTAGCCTTTTTATATAAAAACATCAAGAATCTCAGTATTGAAAGGGTAACTATATGTTTTAAACAGTTTACTGAACAGGTTGATCGCCTGATACGATGTCACACACTTGCACGCAGAGCCGAGACACACTTATATTCAAACCACCCTATCTCGGGAACCGAGCCGAGTTGGGGCTCTGGACTCCAGCCCCCAGGTGTAGGTCTCACTGGCTCATCCAGGCCATCAAAAGTGTTAATAGAGTTTAAAGCACTCATTTTGAAGACTGAGCACAAACAAACTCCCTCGCTTCAAAGAACCGCCATGTTAGATTGCGTCGAACGCTCGCCGAATTCTGATCGGTGAGAGGAGGATATATCGCATTTAGGCTAAAAACAGGTTCGTCGCTTATAGCGGTTTGGTAAGAAACTGCCTCTTGCAGTATATTTTAAACAAGGAAATATAGCGATTTGGCATGAAACATTGATGGAGCAGAGAATAGGTTCAGTACACAGAAAAATGGCATTGACGAACTTCAAATCTTATTCTCTTAATATTAAAATACGTACTTGTAAAAATGTTTTTTTCCTGATGTGATCAGAATTTTACCACCTTCGCCTCATTTAGAGCCAGGAAAAACCCTGGTTGCATTACGCAGATAGTTTAAGACTGGATTTAGATTTTTTAAAATGTATTGCAAGGGAATACCAATTTATGTTTTAAAAACTATTACAATTATGAAAATATGACTTTTGGCGAGTTTATAATGTAATACATTTCTCATCACGTAAAAACTTATTACATTATGAACTCAAAGATTTTATTACGTTTTGAGAAAATTATTACATTGAACATTTTATTACAATAATAATGTAATACTTATTATGCGCAGTTATAACATTGTGAGATGCTACAAATGGCTCAATTAATATATGGATTTATTTTACAAATTGCTTTATGAACGCTTTGAAGCGTCATAGTTTTAGGTGAATAGACTCAATGAAGGGACAGAAACCTCTCAAATATCATTAAAATTATCTTCATTTGTGTTCCAATGATGAGCGAAAGTCTTACAGGTTTGGAATGGCATGAAGGTAATTGATGACAATTTTCATTTTTGGGTGAACTAACCCTTTAAATATGCTTGAAAAGATATGTTCTCACAATGTTTTAATAAAACAAGATTTATTAAAAAAAAAATTATATATTATATAATGTGGAATTTATTTTAATGTGATTGTAAAGTAATGTGATTGAATAAATTAAAAATGTGAGTTAAAGCACAGAAACTCTAAAATCTGTAATGCCGCAAAGCTATTATTTTTGGTGTTTGTGCCCATGATTTTCTCAGGTTATTCATTAAATCTTACATCAAGAGGTTCAAGTCCGTACAGCCTTTAAACACCAAACCAGGTACCCTGGTACACTTGACGCATCATAGAAATGCTCCTAAAACACAAAAAGAGCAAAAACACTAACAATACATGAAGCCATATCCAAACATCAACCAAAAGTTACAGTTAAATACTTTTTGCATAACTACATAATCAGAAAGAATTACTTACATCAGGGTTCATACACATTTCTACCAATAAATGTTCACGACTTTTAGGCAAATATTCATGACCCAACGTTCCATGAAACGTTAGGTCATGTAAAATAAGAATAAAAATCATAAATGTTCAATAAAAAAAATGTTCAAATGTCAAATCACAGCATATTTTAACTAATTAACAACAATCTATGTAGTTTAATACAGAACAAATATGGCTGGGCAAAAAACAAAGTCGTCTCTTGGCTTATATTGAAATCCTTAGACATTTTTCTTAAGTCCTAGTTTTGTACTTTTAATTCGTGACCAATCTTTTGTTTTGCTCTCTTCTCTGCACTTCCGTGTTCGTCACCGGAGCTCACGCTGCGCATGCGTCCTACATCACAAGCTGGAACGCCACTCTCTCGTGAACGCGCATACGACAGCTAGCGGAAGCTAGAGATTACACTTTATAAAGTTTTAAATATGGATATTTCATATCGCTTTGCTTTAGAAGGCCTTTAGATGAATGGATGAATGCATTTTTTCTGTCTTCAGAATTTGGGGCACCATCCAGCCCCCGTATAAAGCATGGATTCGCCTGGACATTATTTAATATAACTCTGATCATGGGTGACTTTTGACCCTTGAGGTAGAGAGGGGCAAGATTATTTTTTTTTTTTTTGCAGGTACAAAGCATTTTTTTTTCTACCTGTATCAGCAAATTATTCGCTGAATTTAAGCAAACAAGTTTAAGTTTGTGAATATGTGAATCAGTGTCAATCATTTTCCGAGCAACTGGTGATAAAGAAAAATGCCATGTCGGAATATTGAAAATATTTCCATTTTAAACCATGAAGGCGAGCCAGCTGATAATACACAAACAATGTGCAAACTTTGCGTGAGAGTTATACGGGTGAAGAAGTCTCAAACTCCAGTCAATTATTCACTACAGAAACTGAGTAAAAACTGACTGAGCTTTTGGCATCCGACGCTGCATTAAGGGTGCATAATCTCTTAGAGACAATGAGAGATGAATCTAATTTATTTTCTTAATATTTCTCTTGTGGCCCATAGTGAGAAAGAAAAAAAAATAGTATTTTTCGTGAATTGAGAAGTATTTCGTGTTAAACAAGTAGTACTTTACGCTACGATACCAGATAGCAAGCACTTTTGGCCTGAGTCCGTTTCGTAATAGGCGGGCCCCCAGATAGCAAGCACTTTTGGGCCGATTCAGTTTTTAAATGCGCCAACATCAACATCAACATCAACTTTTGTGTAGGTTAAATACTTGAACATGTGCCCCCTTACAGAAAAAAAAACACATGAACTTCACGTGTGCAAAAACACATGTGGTCACGTGAAATTCATGTGTTTTTTCTGTAAGGGCTGCTTTAAACAGTGTCTGTCAATAAACAAATGTCATGTCAGATGTCACTTATGTTCCACCTTTGCAGTGTAAAGANAGGCAAATATTCATGACCCAACGTTCCATGAAACGTTAGGTCATGTAAAATAAGAATAAAAATCATAAATGTTCAATAAAAAAAATGTTCAAATGTCAAATCACAGCATATTTTAACTAATTAACAACAATCTATGTAGTTTAATACAGAACAAATATGGCTGGGCAAAAAACAAAGTCGTCTCTTGGCTTATATTGAAATCCTTAGACATTTTTCTTAAGTCCTAGTTTTGTACTTTTAATTCGTGACCAATCTTTTGTTTTGCTCTCTTCTCTGCACTTCCGTGTTCGTCACCGGAGCTCACGCTGCGCATGCGTCCTACATCACAAGCTGGAACGCCACTCTCTCGTGAACGCGCATACGACAGCTAGCGGAAGCTAGAGATTACACTTTATAAAGTTTTAAATATGGATATTTAATATCGCTTTGCTTTAGAAGGCCTTTAGATGAATGGATGAATGCATTTTTTCTGTCTTCAGAATTTGGGGCACCATCCAGTCCCCGTATAAAGCATGGATTCGCCTGGACATTATTTAATATAACTCTGATCATGGGTGACTTTTGACCCTTGAGGTAGAGAGGGGCAAGATTTATTTATTTTTTTGCAGGTACAAAGCATTTTTTTTTATTCTACCTGTATCAGCAAATTATTCGCTGAATTTAAGCAAACAAGTTTAAGTTTGCTTGCTATTTATTTACTCATTTATTTAATAATTCACTCAATTCACAGGAAATGATGTGGACGATATGTGAATCAGTGTCAATCATTTTCCGAGCAACTGGTGATAAAGAAAAATGCCATGTCGGAATATTGAAAATATTTCCATTTTAAACCATGAAGGCAAGCCAGTTGATATCACACAAACAATGTGCAAACTTTGTGTGAGAGTTATGCGGGTGAAGAAGTCTCAAACTCTAGTCAATTATTCACAACAGAAACTGAAATTAAAAACGGACTGAGCTTTTGGCATCCGACACTGCATTAAGGGTGCATAATCTCTTAGAGACAATGAGAGATTAATCTAATTTATTTTCTTAATATTTCTCTTGTGGCCCATAGTGAGAAAAAAAAATAAAAATTGTATTTTTCGTGAATTGAGAAGTATTTTGTGTTAAACAAGTTGTGCTTTAAATGAGTAGTAAGTTATCCAACTAATATTTTATTGTCCTCGCAGCGCATCAGTGATGCGCTACGATACCAGATAGCAAGCACTTTTGGCCTGAGTCCGTTTCGTAATAGGCGGGCCCCCAGATAGCAAGCACTTTTGGGCCGATTCAGTTTTTAAATGCGCCAACATCAACATCAACTTTTGTGTAGGTTAAATACTTGAACATGTGCCCCCTTACAGAAAAAAAACACATGAACTTCACGTGTGCAAAAACACATGTGGTCACGTGAAATTCATGTGTTTTTTCTGTAAGGGCTGCTTTAAACAGTGTCTGTCAATAAACAAATGTCATGTCAGATGTCACTTATGTTCCACCTTTGCAGTGTAAAGACGGCTTTTCTTGATGTAAAAAAAAAAAAAAAAAACCTCTCAAATAATGCCTCTTACTGGAAAAGTACATTTCTGACCCTGGTAATATTATATATATTATATATATATATAATATTGGTGCTCCGAACAGCAGATTCGATACACTGATTCATTGTGCTCCGATGCTTACTGAAGCATTTTTTTGAAATCAGCCATCACTAAATAAGTCGTTATTTTGGAGCACCAAAAATATTCTCGTCACTTTATAATATTGATATTGAGCCACTGTACTCACATGAACTGATTTAAATATGTTTTTAGTACCTTTATGGATCTTGAGTGAGGAAATGTCATTGCTCCCTATGCAGGCCTCACGGAGCCATCGGATTTCAAACTAAAATATCTTAATTTGTGTTCCGAAGATTAACGAAGGTCTTACGGGTGTAAAACGGCATGAGGGTGAGTAATAAATGAGAGAATTTTCATTTTTGGGTGAACTAACCCTTTAAGATTTAATAATGGCCTAACAATGTGTATTCCTTTATTTCAGAGCTGCAGTTTAGAGAAAACCTGCTGAAATAGAGGATGAGGGACCATCAAGAGGTGGCTGCAACTGGCAGCAAATTGATAGGATGGATGCAAGTCATCTTAGTGTTGTTCGGGGGCCTCATGTATAAAACTTTCTGTAGATTTCATCCTAAAAGTGTGCACAAAGTTTTTTTTAGGTTCATAAAGCAATGCGTACGCCAGAACCTGCCCAAAAATCTTTATAAACCCAGTCAGCAGAAGATTGTGCATACATGAATCTCCACCCTGTCTCCTCCCAGAAATAATCATATATGGAGCTTACAACACCTAGTTTTATTATGCATTACGTCATCTGCATATCACTCCATGGATATTCCCACCCACGTGACACCGTGTACAACTGTACAAGACATTAGGAATATATGACAAATGCTGTCACATCACATTGCTAAAAATCTTTCACTCTCCTTGTCTTGTTTTAGAAAAAAATAAATCATATAAAATACTGTTCAGAATGTTTTCAATGAAGTTATTTTAATTCTTTTCCACAACCAAATATTTATATATTTTTTTAAACAAATCAAATTTATGCAATTTTGCCTATAAAGTAAACATAGCCTATATATTAGGATGTTTATATATTTTTAATTGAAACAGGCTGCCTTATTTTTGCATTGTAAATTATTGTATGACTCAGCGCGTCACTGACAAACATTTAAAAAATAAAATGTGCGTATCTTACCGTTTCCTTCTAAATCCAGCCTACAATATTGTGAAGACCATGAAATGTGTCACTTTGTGTGGTCTGATCAGACCTCACTAAGCGAATGCTGAACGCAGTTGGACATAGTGGTGTTTTAGAGGTAAAAAATGATATAAATACTGTTCGGTTTCTCGCACAAACCAATCGTTTCGTGTCTTAGGACATCAATGTGTCGTCACGAGCACAGGGTTAAATTTGGATTTGTCTAAGCAAGTTTTATTTACTCTTATAGTAGAAGTTCCTATTCACTCCTATTATGTGCTCATATCCATATATTAGAGAAAAATATATCTCAAAAAGTGCATAATGACAAACATAATCACACAGATAAGTAAAATGACATTATACACATAAATCGAAGTGAAAATAAAGACATAAAAGCATTCATTACAATAAAGATTAATTAAGATTAGAGACAAATTACAACTCACCTCTTCCATGAAATTACAAGAGGAAGAGAGAGGATTATGACATCACCACAATTAAAGGGGAAAATACTCATAACAATTAGGCATCTATATCAGGTATATGTAAATAAACAATTTTGTGTGAATTATAACAAATGTATTTAAAGTCATCATGAAATCTAAATTGACACTATTTGTTATATTAGGCCTACTAGTCTTGTGTTGAACAATTAATCCGTGCAAGTTAATACAGAGAAAAATTGTCGTTGTAGCAAATTAGCTCAAAGAAATATGAATAATTAATCATAACTAGTTATAATTAATCATAAATATTTGGATCAGTTAACAAAATTAACTTAATGTAATAAAATTAATATTATAATCAATTAACCTGTTAAAGGTGATACAGAGGATCTTTTCGTCGACTGAGAAACCAAAGACTGTTACTGAGCGCATGCATAAGACTAGAGTAACCCCTCCTTCACAGCTCATTTCGAGGGAACGCCTCCCAAAACTCGTGTACGAGTATTGGAACACGAGTGTTTGTTTACCACCGGCATTCGCTGTGTCGTGTTAAGGGGGTCGCACACCGGACGCGAAGCTCAGCGCCACGACATGTCTTTAAAATTCGAACGCATTGTTTTCTATGAGTGTACGCACACCGGCGGCGACATTCGGCGCCTGTCTGCGGCGCCCAGCTACGACTCAGAAAACAATGGAAAACAATGCGTTCGAATTTTAAAGACGTGTCGTGGCGCTGAGCTTCGCGTCCGGTGTGCGATCCCTTTAGTGGATTCATTATGTCGGACTCACCTCAGGTAACTCATAATCTGCAGTTGTTACTCCTGTCTCCTGACAAAAACATTGCATGCGGCGCCTGTGGAGTGTGGAAAGTTACTGGAGCGCGCAGCCGCGCGTCTCTCACAAGGAACGTCATGGCAGTGATTGACAAGCCAGAGGGCCAATTGTTTACGCGATGTAAACGATTGGCTGATGTTTTTAAGGCCCTACCTCGTGCACAGATGATGTATATTAATAATATTCCTTTCAGTACACCTAATAAATAGTCTTTTATTAGTTAGTAAAGACAGTTTCAAGTAATATTGCAAAAATGTATAAAACAAAACATCCTCTTTAGCACCTTTAACACTCAGTGTTAATTGTTTATTAATTCTAAGCAATGTTCATTTTCAGGTTATGGGAAACAGCATTCTTATTGTACACTACGACTCAGAGCATGTAGTCAGGATCTGCATGATCTATGAGCATGAAACACGGACAACTTTACATGTGACATGAACAACGTAATGAACATGAACTAAACACTTAAACTACTCTAACATTCACACACATGCATCATTACAGCATTGTTTGAAAATTCAGTAGATCAACAGCCTTGAGCAAACCATCATTTTAGTTCTAATGCCCTTCTTTAAAAGGGGTATATGAGACTAAAGGCCTTTGCACACCGAAGGTCCGAAATTCGCATCCGAAATGTTCGCACGTTAAAAAAATAAATACGACCTCACCTCACTTTGTGTCAATCACATTTACACACTGCCTCTGAAACGTTTGTCCGATATAAAAAAATTCGTCTCAGGTTCGATTTTCTGCGTTTTTCACATCCGTTGCATGCATTTTGAGAGACGTTTTGACAATACAGAGCCACCGTATGTGAGCGCCAAAATCCCGAATGCCACCTGACAAATGATCCACGTCGTCTACAGCACTGTATGACAAACAAAGTGCGGAAAGAGACAGAGTATAAAGACAGATTGTGCCAGAATCGCTAACAAAGCATCAAACTGAGGCACTGACATCCTGAAGTAAACTTTGAAACACTCGGGATAATCACGCAGCTCCTTGATGAGGTGGAACTCTCCTTTCTCTCTATGCAATCTCGGGATTGGATGGACCCAATATTTCCTCTTTTTAAGAAGAGAGAGGGCAACTAAATCATACTTATTGTACAGATTCGTTAATATGCATCGGACTCTGCGCGTGACAAATTTTTAGGATCACAAATACAAAAAAACACATACGAAAATTTTAATTAACTGTCCTGATGCAATTTGTGGAGGCTCCCATTGATCTTTGCTGATATTGTCTGGATGAAAGAGAACCAGTTGGATTCAAAGGATCTTTGGTGAAAGGAAAGTCTAGGCCGGAGGCTGGCACAAGCTTGGAGATCCTTAGAAGCTTCATCTTCGCATCAGCGTTTTTCAGTAAAAGAACAAGAGGCCGTGATCTTGTGATCAGTGGTTTTAAAGTGTGAAGATGCCACACTCACTTGAGGTGTCTGAGCCAATAAGGAGTTGTCCCTTCGGAGGGAACTTTTACGAGTCTTTGTTCTGTAGCAAGATATTAGCATAAGACATTGGATTGGATGCATGAGAGATTCTCTAGATCTAGATCCTTCTAGATTCTTACAATACTTAGTGTGTCATAGAGTTAGCAACATGTAACATAAATTACCAAATAGGAAACGAAGGTTGGAGTCCATCGATACCAAACATGCTACCCACGTGATTTTAGTTAACCATTGTATGCAACTCTGAAACAATAATACCAAAAGAGTTCAAAAGAGAGAATTAATATATTGGCCAAAGCCTATAAAAAGAAATTCATAAGATAGGAAAATTGAATAAATGTTTATACATTTCTCAAGTGGTTATATATATATAGAATATATAGGATAAAATGGGGTTATTTATTAAAGTGATAGTTCACCCAAAAATGAAAATTTGATGTTTATCTGCTTACCCCCAGGGCATCCAAGATGTAGGTGTCTTTGTTTCTTCAGTAGAACACAAATGATGATGATTTTTAACTCCAACCGCTGCCGTCTGTCAGTCAAATAATGCAAGTCAGCGGGAACTTTGACTATAAGAGTAAATGAAACACGACAGACAAATCCAAATTAAACCCTGTGGCTCGTGACGACACATTGATGTCTTAAGACACGAAACGATCGGTTTGTGCGAGAAACCGAACAGTATTTATATAATTTTTTACCTCTAAAACACCACTATGTCCAACTGCATTCAGCACTCGTTTAGTGAGGTCTGATCGCTCTCTGACAACGGAAGTGATGTCTGACACTCATTGAAGCAAAGCGCGAGACATCACTGCCGTTGTCAGAGCGTGTTTTCAGACCTCACCAACCGGATGCTGAATGCAGTTCGACATAGTGGTGTTTTAGAGGTAAAAAATGATATAAATACTGTTCGGTTTCTCGTTTCGTGTCTTAGGACATCAATGTGTTGTCACGAGCCGCAGGGTTTAATTTTGATTTGTCTGTGAATGTTTTTTTGACTCTTATAGATGGAGTTCCCTTTGACATGCATTATTTGACTGACAGACGGCAGCGGTTGGAGTTAAAAATCATCATTTGTGTTCTACTGAAGAAACAAAGACACCTGCATCTTGGATGCCCTGGGGGTAAGCAGATAAACATCAAATTTTCATTTTTGGGTGAACTATCCCTTTAAGTCAGAGTCACAAGTCTCTGCAAATTCCTGACGGTAATAAAAAGTTCTTATCAGTTTTAAAATCTAATCGAAAAGTTACTTCTGGTCTGGAATGGCGTTCCTTCTCTGATGACGTCAGTATGACAGCTTGGGTTAAAAAAAGCTTAAACCACTCTGCTCCAACCGTTAGTCTGTTATGAGTGAGAGATGGAGAGGAGGAGCGCTAAAGTAAAACCTCGATTCGATATTCTGTTTCACTTGGAAATACGTAACAACACTGGAGAAATGTTGTTTGCAACTTCCGGTTCACGGGACTTTAACATTGCTGATAGCGAAAATATTAGCAATGTTAATATATATGTGCCTCTTACATATATATATATATATATATTTACTGAGTTTTCTATGTCTGTGGAAGGTCAAATTAAACGTTTTACAATATGAAAAATAATTATGCCATATGAACCTACTAAGATATTTATGATATGAGCAACTGTCTTTTTAGTAATATATATTGGAATCATCTGTAGAGGATAAAACAATCTAGGAAGTACATTCATTAAAATCAAATTTATTCTGCCTTTCCAAGAAATTGGAAGATCCTTCAATGATCCAGATCATTTTCCACTGTTCTCAGAACTCAACAAACTTTTCATCACTCGTAAAATTAAAGAACTCCATTTCAAAATTGTTCATAGATATTAACCTTGTAATTTATTTTTGAAGAGGTTTTCTGAGAATGAATCTTCCTTTTGCAATACTGTATTCTACATTTGTATCATCAGTGCCCATTCTCTAAGTGTTTTTGGTCAGAAGTTACCATGTTAGTTTTCTGCTGCTGTAACAAACTGGTACAAATGACTGAATCTGTCATTTTCTTGTCTGATTCTCATTCTAAGGATGTTGACACTTGATTACACTGTTTTACTGTAAATTTCATCTTCACAAAGCCAGAACTATCCACTGTAATCCCAATTTTAGCATGCTTTCTTCTGATATAAAGTCCCGTTTTACTTCCTTTTAAGAAAATGTAATAAAAAATGCATTTGAACTCAAAGATGACGAAAAACATCCTTGAATCTGTTGTAAAGAACACTCTAAAAAATGCTTGGTTAAAAACAACCCAAGTTGGGTTGAAAATGGACAAACCCAGCGATTGGGTTGTTTTGACCCAGCAGTTGGGTTAAATGTTTGCCCAACCTGCTGGGTAGTTTTATTTAACCCAACAATTGTTTCAAATGACTATATGTCTGGCTTAAAATGAACCCAAAATAGGTTGGAAATTAAAAATCAGACTCATAATTACTAGAGGCAACAATAATAATCAAAAAGATGAGCATTTATTAATAAGCAATTTAATAAATGTTTATTGTTTAAATATTATTCAAAAAAAGTATTAATAAATGTTTGTTTATTAAACATATTAATAAATGTTAATTTCCAACATATTTTGGGTTCATTTTAAGCAAGAAATACAGTAATTTTTAAACAATATTTGGGTTAAATAAAACTACCCAGCAGGTTGGGCAAACATTTAACCCAGCCGCTGGGTTAAAACAACCCAATCGCTGGGTTTGTCCATTTTCAACCCAACTTGGGTTGTTTTTAACCCAACATTTTTTAGAGTGAACCTTTAAATTTATTATTATTTTATTTATTTTTACATTGACAAAATGTAATACTGTGTTGATTTAATTCTTCTCACTGTTAATATATGTATCCTAAATTTGCAATGAAAAATAAATAAATAAATAATAAAAAAGTTAAAAAAAAACCACTCTATGATCACGTGACTCCATCCCGTCCCTCGTGTTAACAGCAGCCGGCAGGAAAGGGTTACTGACACGGAAGTGACGTCAGGCTTGTGTGCTGTACTCGGAAGTGAACTGGAATGAAGAGAGAAGGACAGTGAAAGCAGTTAAAGACAGGTGAGAAAAGAGGCTGAGCTGCTTCAAACTCATATTAGACCCAAAAGAGAAACTTTGCTGCCTGTGCACTGCTGTTTTAGTGTCGGCAGTACAGCTCGGTGGAGGTGTTCTTAAGTTAGCATGCCTGCTAAAGCAAAACAGTGTCGTAAATGAAGAGATTAAACAGATATAAAGGTTATTAAACATAAACATTCACAAAAACACAAACACCGCATGCAAACCCTCAGACGGCAGCAGTTCAGGAGTCGATGCACTTTATCAGGACAGAGAGTTCAGTAAGTTCCAGACATGTTTACATTTCATTCTCTGGCACGTCTCTCATGGATCTGATAAGTGTTTATTGTTCAGAAAAGGTTATGATGAAACTGATGGTTGTGTAGTTTTAGCTGTGAGGTCATTTAGAGCAGCTAACTTGTTGGCACTAACAGTGTTATGCTGTCAATAAAATGCAATATTAACACTTAATATTATTAACAACAATTTGTTTATGGTAGAAATTGTGAATGCATTGGTTGTAAAACGTCCAAACGAATACATGTAAGATGTCTTTTTTTTTCAATGGAAGATTCTTTAACATGTTTAATCCACAAATCTCAATATAGAAAGTTCTTCCCATTCGTTTTTCTCTTTAGGAAATTGCAGTATAATCTTCAAGTTCTAGGCCATCAAACATCAACCAAGCTGTAAGATTAATCATCACAAAAAAATTGAAGCAAAAAGTATTTGAAAAGGGAGCTTCTCCATAAACATGCTCAGAAAGTGAATTTATGGAAGGGTGCATTAATAAATTATTGACTTATAGTTACTGATGATTGATTCTGTGCATCTCTATGGGATTATCAGTTCAGTTCAGCTTTTTTTGTTTGAAATTACACTGATTTATGGCTACTGGAGAACCATATATCATTACTAAATCACAGTCTTGTATGGTTGGGATTGAAAGGTTTTATGTCAGTGTATACTAGAACATATGGGCCTGGTTTCACAGACAGGGTTTAGCCTAAACCAGGATTAGGGCTGAGTTCAATTATGGTATTTAAAGGAACACTCCACTTTTTTTTTGGTGAAAATAGGCTTATTTTCCACCTCCCCTAGAGTTAAACAGTTGAGTTTTACCGTTTTCGAATCCATTCAGCCGATCTCAGGGTCTGGCGGTACCACTTTTAGCATAGCTTAGCATAGTTCATTGAATCTGATTAGACCGTTAGCATCTCGCTCAAAAATGACCAAAGAGTTTCAATATTTTTCCTATTTAAAACTTGACTCTTCTGTAGTTACATCGTGTACTAAGACCGACGGAAAATGAAAAGTTGCGATTTTCTAGGCCGATATGGCTAGGAACTATACTCTCATTCCGGCGTAATAATCAAGGAACTAAAAAAAAATAGTATTGGATTACTTATTACTATTTACTTTCTAAATCCCATATAAACCTCAGCCAGTTGAACAATACAAGGATAGACTTGAAACTGCTCTTTTAATTCTTTCAAATAAACAATATACTATTGCATTAATTATTCTTGAACTGATCAAAGTATTTAAAGGGAGAAGGTTACATCCAAACACACATTTTAACATTATTTATTAAATTTGGATGTTAAATCCACTGTTGTTTTATATGGAATTGTTGTACAGTATTTATTGCAGTTACACCAGAAGTAACTGTAATTAAGTTACAGAAAATTTAAGAATAATCACTTACTTGTCTTTTCCGAGGGAAAATTAGATTACTACTATTTACAGTGTGTTGACAGATTTTTTCTTCTCATTTGCAGGGGTTCAGAATGCTGTTGTGATTTGGAAATGTCCATCTCTGATCGTCTGCAATGCTGGACATGCTGAAGGCCCCGTATTGTGTTTCATTTGTAAATATGAGACAGCTGTTAAAACAATGCATGCATGGTCCAAGTCTGCTGCCACCCTGAAGCTCATGATGGATGTTTCCATGTCTGTCTTAAGCGTGAGGGAGTGAACCTGTGGATATCTGAGCAAGATGGAAGACGACATGGCTATACATTGGGAGACAGTAGCGGAAAGCACTGACTGTGGTCCGCCTGTCGTTTCTCTGGCCAGTCCGGGTCATGGAAATGACAGTCATGTGATGCCGCCTCAGGGACCTGAGTGTGAACATGAGCCGTTTGTTGAATCTGATTGTGAATTCCCTGAGGAAGACTTTGATTTGGAAGTAGACGAGAATGATGAACAAAACATCACGATTAAGGATCAGGTGGAAGATGGGAGTGCTGGAAAGGAGAAATGTGAAAAAAATGAATTGGAGAATGAGTTGAGGGGCAACGCAGAGTCTAGATCCCGCAGTGCTGGAATCGGGAGGAAAGGAAAGGCCAAGAAGAGTGTCTTGGAGCAGGGGCCTTGTGATCAAACACCATTGTGGACGTCTTTCACGTCTTATAAATCCTTCCTTGCACCCTCCGGGCCCAGCAGATACAAGCAGGTGAAGCGACGGAGCCAACATCTGCACAATCACAGCCGTGCGCAAAGGAAAAACGGGATCCAGCCGTTGGTCATGGTGTGTCGGGATTTCCTGGCGGAATTTGTCAGCCCCTGGTGCATTTCCTGCATCCATATGGTTGTCGAACTCATCATCTCTTTGACCCACCGCTGTGGAGTTGCTGTGGAGTCGTCTGGAATCGCGTTATTCGACTTTGGAACACGCATGCTTTGCAAGGTCACAGATTTTCCAGGCTTGACGCAAGATGTGAGGCGGTTCCTGGACTGGAGCCGGTGGTCAGCTGTAGCTTTAATAGAAGGCATAGGCAGGACTTTGTGTTGGGCTCGACACGCCCTTCTTTCCAGTTTGAGATTTGTTGGTGCCACGCTAAACACAGGCTCTCAGATGATGAGGTTTGTCGTGGGAAGGCTGGCGGGAGAGAGGGGCAGGAAATGGTGGCTTGCCCTCCAAAGCTGCAGGGTTTGGAGGAAAGTGTCGGATCTGACCGTGAGGATTCACGGGTGCTTCTTTAAACAAGGTGGCATGAATGAAAGCTCAAATCCAGAGTCTCCCAACAGGGGGGCAGACAAGTGGCAACCTGGTGAAGAGCTGCAGAGACTGCTGGCACTAGCCAAGGTAGGGATCTAGCGTTAATGTTAGATTTAATAAAGGAGAGTTTGCACTAGGGCTGCACAATTAATCAAATTTACAATTACGGATTCCACTATTTTGTAATTGTTCAAAGGCGTGATTACATCAAAAAATATCCACTAAGGTTATTCTGTGTGCTTAAAGGATTAGTTCACTTTCAAATAAAATTTTCCTGATAATTTACTCACCTCCATGTCATCCAAGATGTTCATGTCTTTCTTTCTTCAGTTGAAAAGAAATTAAGGTTTTTGAGGAAAACATTCCAGGATTTTTCTCCATATAGTGGACTTCAATGGAGCCCAAACGGTTGAAGGTCAAAATTACAGTTGTATATCCCTATTTGGCGCCAGTTTAATTTTTTCCGTAAGTAGAATAGGGAAGGCGTAGGACATAGAGCGTATGCTTTTTGAATAATACGGAAAGCGGATGCGGTGTTTATAAAGCATATACAGTTGTATTTTTTTCGAAAATGACCGATCGTTTCACTAGATAAGACTCTTATTTCTCATCTGGTATCGTTTAAAGCCCTTTGAAGCTGCACTGAAACTGTAATTTTGACATTCAACCGTCTGGAGTCCATTGAAGTCCACTATAAGGAGAATAATCCTGGAATGTTTCAAAAATCAAAAACCTTAATTTCTTTTCGACTGAAGAAAGAAAGACATGAACATCTTGGATGACATGGGGGTGAGTAAATTATCAGGAAAATATTATTTGAAAGTGGACTAATCCTTTAAGAGGTGCGTTTAGAGCATGTTGTGTTGTGAGAGGCGAATCACGACTACTTCAGAGTGTTCTAGTGGTTTTTGGATTTTTATCTAAAAATGTTATATATTGTGCCTTTAACCTCAAGTTCATCTGCCTCCACTTTTGAGAGCCATGCACACATCTCGGCATCCAATCAAGAACCGTGATGTTTCAAATATCCTAGAAAAGAGACATTTTTGCTATTATTTGAATAGCAGAATCTGCAAGCCTGTAATCATTCAGTAAGCACTTGAAATATTGATGTGTTGCTTAGTGATTTGATGTTGGATACTGTAATTTTACAAGGACAGGTGATGCATGTTTGAAACCAAAGTGTGTTTTAACCGTATTATCAACTGCTGCTCTGGTTCAGATCCCTGAAGAGGAGTTGGACCCATTTAATGTTCTTGGAGTGGATATTCATGCCACTGAGTCTGAACTCAAGAGAGCTTACAGGCAGCTGGCAGTACAGGTGAGCTGAAATAAAATCACTGCCCTGAAACCTGTATTATGTCTGTGTTGGATGACTTATGGGTTTAATGTATTTGTCAAGCTTTAAAGGGTTAGTTCATCCAAAAATGAAAATTCTGTCATTAATTACTCACCCTCACGTCATTCCAAACCTGTAAGACAATCGTTCATCTTCGGAACACAAATTAAGTTATTTTTGATCAAATATGATGGCTCACTGAGGCCTCCATTGACAGCAAGATAATTAACACTTTCAGATTCCCAGAAAGCTACTAAAGACATATTTAAAACAGTTCATGTGACTACAGTGGTTCAACCTTAATGTTATGAAGCGACGAGAATACTTTTTGTGCACCAGAAAAACAAATATGGGCGATCTCAAAACACATGAAGCTTAGAAGCTTAACAAAATCTTTTGTTTCGAATCAGTGGTTCGGAGCGTGTATCAAAGCTGAAGTCACGCCCCCCAGTGGTGAACCATTGAAATTTCGAAACGCCTATGACGTAACAAAGCCTTGTTTACTGAAATCACGTGATTTTGGCAGTTTGATACACGCTCCGAACCACTGATTCGAAACAAAAGATTCGTAAAGCTTCATGAAGCAGTGTTTTGAAATCGTCCATCACTAGATATTGTTGAATAAAGTCGTTATTTTGTTTTTTTGTAACACAAAAAGTATTCTCGTCGCTTCATAATATTAAGGTTGAACCACTGTAGTCACATGAACTGTTTTAAATATGTCTTTAGTAGCTTTCTGGGCATCTGAAAGTGTAAATTATCTTACTGTCAATGGAGGCGTCACTGAGACATCGGATTTTATAAAAAATATCTTAAAGGGGTCATGAACTGCGTTGTTTTATTGTTTTATAGTGTTTCCTGGGGTGCACTTATAATGTTAGTATGCTTTTTACATCCAAAATTGTCATAATTTATAAATAAAAGGCATTTTTCCTACCCTGATTTTATCCTCTGGTTTGAACGCTCTGTTTTAAGGGGCGTGTCTGCTGTGAGACTTCAGTGTAAACGCCCACTGCTGTGATTGGCTGACATATTTCCATTTGAAATAGTCTTGAAGTATTACTCTCTCTTTTAGCGCGTTTTGACTATTACAGCTCTCAAGGTTAACTAATCGTGAAAAGTGTTGCATTACATTTAGATCTATGGCATTATATTTAGATCAAGGCATGAAAGGTTGCAGAGATGAACATTATAGCCGATCACAGCGAATGAAAGCATGGATCTCGTCATTGAAACTCAATTTCTGTACACTAACAAATGCTTTCATCTTCATTAACAGTGCAAACATGATATAACTAAAAGATTCGTTGAATAAAACAAGGAAAATTTAAGTTCTGAAACTAACAGAATATTCTTAAAGTATGATGACCTCTTGTATGTCAAAAGCTCAAGAAAAATTTGATTTCTCAGTTCATTACCCCTTTAATTTGTGTTCTGAAGATGAACAAAGGTCTTACGGTGGTGGAACGACATGAGGGTGAGTAATTATTGACATAATTTTAATTTTTAGGTGAACTAACCCTTTAATGGATTGTTTGTGTACAGGTTCATCCCGACAAAAACAAGCACCCAGGTGCTGACGAGGCCTTCAAGGTGTTAAGAGCAGCATGGGACATCGTCAGTAACCCAGAGACACGCCGAGAGTATGAACTGTGAGTGCTTTTAGTAAACAACCACTGAATTGGTTTACAGATTTGCCATAAGAGGATTATTATATTATGCTATTATGCTTTTTTCCACTTTCATATCTCTTTAGTGTGTAATGTTGCTGTTTGAGCATGAAAAAGCTCTGCAAAGTTCCTCCAGCAGGAGTTTTTCTCTATATCAGTGTTTCTGAACTCCTTGAAACGCCTCCATTGTATTCTTGAGTTTTCTTCACAATATTCCTCATTTAAATAATTCATACGCAGAATAAAGTGGCGGGGCCTGGTTGAGTTAGCAGTGTGTTCAAACTGGCGGTTATGGTAAGGGGCGGGACATTTCCCAAACACGCTCGAAGCGCTTGACCAATCACAACACACTGCTCCAGCCGACCAATCAGAGCACATTGTGCTTTTCAGAAGGAGGGGCTTCATAGAGACAGGAACTAAACCGAGTGTTACTGACAGACTGGGAAGAGAGGAGCTGCAACAATGGAGAATATGAGGAAAATAATCAACATTCAAGCATTAAAAAGCCTGTTCTATTAGAGCCCAAAAACATAATCTTGTCTCACTCCTAAATCAAAATTAAGAAATTATATTTTGCATAAAAAAGGACTCCTGTTATTTTGCATTGTGCTAATATGAAAATTATATTATAGTTACTAAAGTATGTAATAATCATAATGTTCATTTCAACATTTACTAATACATTAAGTCAAAAGTTTTATCTGTTGAGCTTACAAACTAACGATGAACAGTTGTATTTGTAATGTTAACAAAGATGTATAAATACTGCAAGAAATGTTTAGTTTCACTTTACTTGAAAACATCCTTGTTACAGTGTAATTATACCTTTTATGTACTGAGCATTATTAATTACCATGTTCTTACTATAGGATTAGGGTTTGGTTTAGGGGTAGTTGCTTGTAATTATGCATGATTTGCTGGTATTACTATAGTACGTTCATGTTAAGTGTAACAAACGCAGTGTAAAATAAAGTGTTACCAAATGTTTTGCTCATTGTTAGTTGATGCATTAACATTTTTAAAGTGTTTAAAATATTGTTTCATAGAAATGTCTGTTGTATTGCCTTTTTGTTCATGCTGAATTTTGAATTATGTGATTATTTTTTTTTTTTTTAAAGTTACTCAGTTACAATAATGAGAATTAGAAATGTTTCTTTGAAATAACCACAAATGTCTTGTTTTTGTGATTTTTAAAGTTTAAATGTCTTGTTTTTGGGTTCTCTGTAGGAAGCGTATGGCAGCTACAGAGCTTTCAAAATCCATGAATGAGTTCCTGACCAAACTACAGGACGACCTGAAAGAAGCCATGAACACAATGATGTGCACTAAATGTGAGGGCAAGCACAAGTGCGTATGACTGACATTGTCTTCTCAGTCCTGTCCTTTCGTACAAGCTTCTGATCTGTGTTACATGCTGCTGCGTTTCTATGTTCACCTGAGCATGATCTTTTCCACAGGCGCTTTGAGATTGACCGTGAGCCTGGCGAGGCCCGATTCTGTGCTGAATGTAATAAATCGCACAGTGCCGAGGAGGGAGACCTGTGGGCTGAATCTAGTATGCTGGGATTGCGCATCACGTACTTTGCCTTCATGGATGGCAAAGTCTTTGACATTACTGGTAATACATTGGCATCCACACTGTCGGACCTCTATGGTGTTCATATGTTGTATGCAGGTGTTCAGATCACTGAGACGCATGTCCCTATGTTCCCACAGAGTGGGCAGGCTGTCAGCGTATAAGCATCTCTCCAGACACACATCGCGTGCCATATCATATCTCTTTTGGCTCTAAAGGTAGCAGCGGCGCCAGCCGCCACAGGTAACCAACCAGTCTGACTTTCTTAATGACTAGTGCTCTATCTTCAGACCATTATAACATCATCAGCTACAGAAAAAATTAAGATTCCTTTGTTTTTGAAAGAAGTCTCTTTTGATCACCAAGGCTGCATTAATTTGATCTGTTTTGTATTTTAATATATTTTAAAATGTAATTTATTCCTGTGATCAAAGCTGAATCTTCAGCATTATTACTCCAGTCTTCAGTGTCACATGATTCCTGAATAAAAGCATTAACAACAACCTTTTTTCACTTACCCCAAACTTTTAAATGGTAGTCTAATCACAGTTTCCACACAAATTTGAAGCAGCATGACAACATTGATAATAATCAAAAATGTTTGTTGAGCAGCAAATCATCATATCAGAATGATTTCTGAAGGATCATGTGACACTGAAGACTGGAGTAATGATGCTGAAAATTCAGCTTTGATCACAGGAATAAATTACATTTTAACTGTCAAAACTGTCCTTTTAAATTAATAATTTTTTAGTGCTGTCAATCGATTTAAAAAAAACGAAACGCACAATTTTTCTGTAATTAATCACGATTAGAAACATTGGAGTTTTTCATATTTTTATATTGTAATAATTTCAGTTACTCTCCAAATTAATGTAGAAACAACTTAAAGACAGTGTATTTTAAATATGTGTTTGTCATCTTTTTATGAATGGAGGCCAGTATCACTGATACTAATACTGCTACTGAAGTCTGGATGAAATTGATCTTTTTTTTTAAACATGAATTATAGACATTGAACATTACAATATAACTGAAAGCTGTCAATAGAGTGTATGCACTGATGTCACGCTCCCTAAGCTGGACTGAGTGGCAGTGACTGGATTTAATAGGGGAAACTGCGAAAACGCGAGTAAAACAAACGAATTACACTAAAGGTTGGGTCGAAAGTGTTCCTTATTACATGTCAAAGAAACCTAATCCATGGATAATGACATTCAGCCTGGAATCATGTTTCCTAACATTTATATGTGCCTGATTTCGACGCCGGGGAAATACATAAAGCAAATCTGCCTGTGAATGCTTTATCTAAATAAATAGGTAGGTCTAAATTAGAGTGATCACTTATATCAATGTTATATATATCATCATATCGTCCAGCACTAAAACTTGTACAGTTTTTGTCAGTGTTTATTTAAAAACACCCAATTATGCAGAATATAAGATGGTAAATAGTTAATTGATGAGTTGTCAATACAGTATATAACAATACAATATATAGGGTATGATTTTACCCCAAAATCCAACATTTTAACACAAAATGATAACTGCAAATACACATTTCTCTCGAGTCCTGGACTCCTGGAGTCCAATTGTTTCTATGAATTATAGCGATCTATTTGCTGCTTTTTTTATGTAGCTTTCAGCAGTCTGTAAAAATACCTTAATTAGAAATGTTAAAATACCTTAGATTTTGTGTCAAATGTATTTGTACAGTCAAGCGCAAAGCTTGTTCCCATTTTGGATGTTTTGTGTTTTTCGCAGCATTCACGCTGAAAACCAATGCTGCCGCTCAGTCTTTTTGCCACTCAGTGGGCGTAACTGCAGCCATAACGGCCGGCGGTGACATCACGTGCATACCCTCTATTTCAACACTGATTAGGCTTAATTTAAAAAAAAGTGAGCTTAAAAAAATCTAACCCATTATAATAAATGTCATATTTACCAATGGCCTTCCTACCTGTCTAACAGGTAGGAAACTGAATAAAGTTATCAAACACTTTACAGTCTTCACTGCATAAATGTTAAATTAAATATAGATGAATCCTTATTAAAGCTGCAATTTTCTCTGTTACCTTTGTTATTTGATTAACATTAATGACAGACATCACAGCAACTGGTTTATTATGCTCCTGTCACTTTAAGAGCTGCCACTGCTGAACATGATGCAGAATCTCATTTTCTCACAACTCTTTAAGTTCATTTAAGACATTATTTAAATCACTGCTCGTATGAGGATACTCGACAAAACAGGCATTTTTGGCATAATTCTGTTATTGTTTGTTCAACCGCGAAAGAGATCTTGATACTGGCGCTCGTCTTTCTGTGCACACGAGTCGTGTGTGTGTCACACAGACAGGGCATTCACAGAGAGCACATTCTCGTTTGTCTTGTGGCACTTTAAAAGCATTTGCGTTAATAAGAGTGTGATCATAATGCTATCCAAATTATGACAGAATCTGCTGCGTTAAATATTTTGCGTTAATTTTGACAGCACTAAATTTTTCTGAATGTCACTGTTTTGCTGTATTTTTGATCAAATACATGTAGCCTTGGTGAGTAAAAGATTTCAAAAACAAACAAACAAAAAAATCATAGTTATTCCAAGCTTTTGACCGGTAGTGAATTCAAAGACCATTATGGACCGTTAAAATACCAACCCAAGGTATTTTTCAAAGGCCATTATGAAATCATTACTGTCAGATTTTGAATGCTTATCATTCTATCAGCACAAGTCACTGGGAGATTTTTTTCACTCCTTAATTTCTTGAAAATTTATCTTTTGAAAGATTATAAAAACCCAAAATAGATGACACACAATAAATAAGTGCATTTCATGCATATTATAAAATGACTTGAATACCACACCTATATTAATCATCATGTAGTTTTAACAAATCTTACATGTTTGATTTCTAAAGAAATTCATACATGGGCATCACCTTACAGATTACAGATCCACCTTGTGAAAGTGGAGAGAACAAAGACGCGGATCTTTGGGAAGTTTTATTCATCCACATTCTTAACAACTTCCCAATCTTTTCTCCTCTTCTTATCACTAGGAAAGCAGTGAAGACTTACATCGCTTCTCTTGTTGCCCTTCAACTGAAAATTACAACCAAAAGCCGCACAAGTTGTGTTGCGGTAAAAATAGCAACAGGGTATCGCCAGTAGCTTACCGAGTGCAACCATTTGACGTCATCGACACAGAATGCACTGCGTACCTAAACAAAATGCCCCCCCCCCCCATTCTCCGAAATATGTATGAAATGATGTGGATTTTTCTAAATAATTTAAATGTTTCATGGGTTTTCTATTACATATTTCAGTAAGAGACATCATTTATGTTATATTAAGCCATACAAGTCTTAATACCAGGGGGTTCACTTTAAGAGAAGATTTTCCTGCTTGTGGCCATGAAATAATGCAGTAAGAAATTAGAATGCAAAAAGATTCTTACAGCTTATGACAGTCTTCACTGTAAGCGTTCATGTCTGTGTCCTCTAGATCCGCGCCAGATCATGCAGCAGGTGGCGGCTCACCTGCGGACCTGCAGGACTTCTTCAGCCACTTCTTCCAGGGCGGAACTCCCAGTGACGCGTCTCCTAACGGAGGCTTCTTCCCAACAGGAAACCCGCCGCCTCCTGCCTCTGCGCCAGCTGCAGGGACTGCAAACATGTTTTCAGGGTCGTCTCCACAAACAGGGTTCTTTAGCCCAGGGGCTCAGCAGAGCGACCCCAGCGAACACTGGACTGAAGGAGGAAAACCCCCGCGCCGGCGCAAGAAAATTCGCAAGCCATTCCAGCGCTGAGAAACGTAAAATTACGCAGAGGTGGAGCGCTGTCTGTTGCAATGCTGTGACACGATACTGGCCAACTAGTGCATCAAAACGAGGACAAAATCTTTTGGCCTCATTTGAACATTCAGTGTTGGTGCTTTGAAGCTTCCTGATACAGAATGAAATGGCATTGAATTTCGTCGAGGAGCAAGCGAAGAGAGACGCAAGAAGAAGATCTTGCCGTTTCATGTTTGAAGTTCTTTTGTTTTGTTTTTTATCTCTTGTTTTGACACAAATTAATGTACGTTCAAGCATTTGAAATCACACTCTTTCAAGAAACAGAAGGACTCGTGCGTAGAGACTCCTGGTGTATCTGAAGAATATTTGACCCAACGTTAAAAATGGACTATTTACTCTCCATCATGCAGTTCCAAACCTTTATGCCTTTTGTTTTTTCATTGGATTTTCTCACAGCACAAGAAGAACAGAAAATACCCAACATGGTAAAAGTAGTCCATGTGACTTATGTTTTCAGATGTCTTGGAATAGCTTTGTGTGACAACCCAAACTCAAGCTGTTCACTGTTTCTTGTTCTTCTCCATCATAACTATCAAATTTGGCCCAGGTTTAATGCAATGGTGTTTAGGGAGAAAGAGGTCAAAGTTTTGTAGTCAGGGTTTCAGTGGAGGGATGAATAGCAGTGAATAATAACTTTGCTTTTGGAAAACAACTGCATGAAGATTCTAAAAATTGTCCTTTTGTGTTCCTCTGGGGGGAAAAAATCACAGCATCAGAGTTTGGAACAACGTGAGGGTAGTGATGACCCATTTTTACCTAGTTTTACTTTAAAAATGTCTCTTTTTGCCAGGCTTGAATCTGATGGAAAATGTTGGCGATGTGACTAAAATGTTTTGCGATACGATCACATTAGGATTGATTTATAAATCGCACACAGACCTCAGGGATGACTTTCTCTTCATCTGCTACTAGTAAGAGAACAGGAAGAACATGTAGTTGAGATTTCCCAACGTTCCTGGGCGTGTCATGTAGAGCTCATGAGATCCTGAGGATACCAGTATCCAAGCCCCAGAATTCAACAGTTCAACATTAAAACCAGTTTGTTTTCTTCAAGTGGATAGTTGTTGGTTTTTTTTCCATTGTTTAAATCACTTCACATAGATTTACAAATATTTTAATTAAAAATGACAGGATATGGGTTAGTATTCTTGAGACGGACCAACTGCTCACATGATTGAGTGAAACTTTGAATCAGAAGATTGAAGATTCTAGTGGGATTTTCCCATCAAATGCTCTGCCTGCTTCATGAATCTGTTGACTTGTTCGCTTTAGGTTTTGCTCGAGCTGCAGGAGCCTCCATAGTGTTGTCAAAAGCACAGAGTCGTTACTGAAATTTAAAAAATGTGACGCTTTGAGCGCTGTTGAGCGGATTCGTAAACACTTCTGATTGGCTATTGTGTTCACGCACTCAACAGATATGTCTTTGATTGGCTACAGTGATCAACGCACTGGAACGTTTGAATTTGAAAGCGTTTTGACCGGTCCGCTGATAGACGCCTGCTGTCATATGCTCCCGTGTGTATCCGTGTAAGCGCTCTGTGAAGAGTGTCATTGATGTCTATTTACAACATGTTTCTGAAGCGGTGATCGTTGTAGCCAATCACAGACATATCTGTTGAGCTCGTGAACATGATGGCCAATCAAAAGTGTCTACAAATCCGCTCAACAGCACTCAAAGTGTCATATTTTTTATAATTTCAGTAGTGACTTGATGCCCAAGTCGGTACTTTTGACAACACTACTCCAATGTGTGTTATATACAGTACAGTCCAAAAGTTTGGAACCACTAAGATTTTTAATGTTTTTAAAAGAAGTTTCGTCTGCTCACCAAGGCTACATTTATTTAATTAAAAATACAGTAAAAAACAGTAATATTGTGAAATATTATTACAATTTAAAATAACTGTGTACTATTTAAATATATTTGACAAAGTAATTTATTCCTGTGATGCAAAGCTGAATTTTCAGCATCGTTACTCCAGTCTTCAGTGTCACATGATCCTTCAGAAATCATTCTAATATGCTGATTTGCTGCTCAATAAACATTTATGATTATTTTCAATGTTGAAAACAGTTGTGTACTTTTTTTTTCAGGATTCCTTGATGAATAGAAAGTTCAAAAGAACAGCATTTATCTGAAATACAAAGCTTTTTTTTTTTTTTAAAGAAATGAATACTTTTATTCAGCAAGGATGCATTAAATCAATCAAAAGTGGCAGTAAAGACATTTATAATGTTACAAAAGATTAGATTTCAGATAAACACTGTTCTTTTGAACTTTCTATTCATCAAATAATCCTGAAAAAAAATATTGTACACAAATGTTTTGTACAATTGTACACATTAAATGTTTCTTGAGCAGCAGATCAGCATATTAGAATGATTTCTGAAGGATCATGTGACACTGAAGACTGGAGTAATGATGCTGAAAATTCAGCTTTGCATCACAGGAATAAATAGTTATTTTAAATTGTAATAATATTTCACAATATTACTGTTTTTACTGTATTTTTAATTAATCAAAATTTAAATGAGTTAAAGCACAAATGAAATCGTGTAGATGTCTGCATGCATAGATTTTGTTGAAGTTGTTTAAAAATGGGTTTTGATGTAAAAATCCCAGAGCCTCCCTTTAAGAAGTCCACTTTTAATTTTTGACCACTTTTTAACACTCAGGAATCATCTTAAAAGATTATTTCACTCATCTGCCAACAGATTCATTAGTGTCCAAACCTGATGTCTTTGTTCAGTTTTTATTTTTACAGCAGACCCAATGAGTTAAGACATGGACAGCTTTGCCTCTTTTCAGCTGAAACATACCAATGCATGTGTGTTCAGGGTCATGAGTTCATGAGTTCTCAGAGATGCTTTCATGTTCAGTTTTAATTCTGTTAAAAGCGCTTGTTTGACGACAGTCTTTAAAGGAAATGATCAATTCCAAGAATAAAAGGATTTGAAGAGGCTGTACTTTCCAGAAATGAAATCAATTAGTTTTTTGCTCTTTGTCAGGCCTGTCACTCCTCTGTTAAAAGAGTAGCGATGGATATAATGGTTTAATGAGGTTACTCAATTTTTAAAAAATTGTGCATGATAAATGAGCTGCGCGTTTACCGATGAAATGATCTTGAAGGCTAAAAATGACTAACTACACTGTAACAATAGTTGACCTGAACTAAATTAATGGTTGTTTCCATTATCTTTTTGGTAAATTTCAGTTTTGTAAGTGTTTACCTTTCATCAGATTTTCAGGCTGATATTTTTTGCTTTACAGCAGAATCTTTCTGTTAACAATGCCAAGTTTTATTTAATTTCTATTCACAGCTGATAATTGAAGTGGCGTACTAGAAATAAAACATAAGACAGTTTATTATTGCACTACTGACCTTTTAAACAAAATATGGATCACTTTAAATTGACTTTTGTCTAAACAACAAGCACAGACGTTGCTTTTTATTGTTTGACAATTGTGGTTGTAAATTTTATTTTTTGTGTGCAATATTCCACTCGCTCTTTCTAAAACACATGCACCCATTACACTGTTTACTGTACTTAAGGAGAGTCTGTTTGCGGTGCTGAGGTCGACACAAATGTATTTTGTGATATGAAGGTTTACTCAAGACAGAAGGGGTTGTAGAGAGTGATCTAAATGTATATGCAAGAAAAATGCTCAAGATCACTCTAGATTCAGACAATCATTAAAGTGGTTAAAATGTGCAGGACACTTTCCCTCCCTATGATTTGGTATGTTGTTGCCTCTAACCCCAACCCTCCTATATTAAAGCTGATTTGCTCAAATGCGTTGCTCCTGAGCGTGTGCAAGTGTAACATTTTTGCATTAAACTCTAGTGTAAAGTAAATGTTAAGTGCCACAGCTGTTCGGTGGCTTCAGCTGCAGACATTGCTCTAGAAATACTGTTACTACTTTCATTCATAGAATGTGTTGCAATGCTTAGCTGACAGAAGGACATTCGGACAATTATTAAAGCCCATATGCAGCTCAACTTTTTTGGTCATGCTCAAAATATCCCTTCACAAGGGTAACGATCATTTGTTTTGTTGAAATTGTAAAATATTGTTTGCTTATTAATGATTGAATCAGAAACCGTAAGATTTGCACTTCCATTGTGCTCACTTCAGGGACTGTAACTAAATGTAACCCCTCCTGTTCAAACCGCCCACTTTGAGCGGAACTCGGCTCTAAAGGAGGCTAAAGACCGCAGTCTCTAGCATCAGTAGCTAGAGCGCCTCTTGAGATCTGAGTGAGGGTACATGCACACCTCTTACTGGCCTACGCCCGTTACACTCACCCCCCTAAACCTCACTCCCATCCGGGTCATGGCACCAATGCAACCCCTATTGTTCGAATTGACGGCTTCGAGTGGGCTTGAACCCGGGTCTGAATACCACAGCCTCTAGAGCCCCTTTTGAGATCAGAAGAGTGAGGTTTACATGCACAGCTCTTACTGGCCCATGTCCGTTATACTCAACCCCCTAAACCTCACTCACATCCGGGTCACGTCACCAATGCAACCCCTCGTTCGAACCGCCCGACCTAAAAACATTACATTAAGAACAGATCAAATTAGCACAGTTCTGTTTAGTAGTCTTCTCGTGCCATTGGCCTTCTTGTCTGCAGCTGGTCGGTTTGGTGTTTTGGGTTGTGGCGTGTTTTTCTATTCATTACTACGGATTTAAAACAGATCAAATCTTTGTGAAGGAATAATGTATTAATGCAGTGTTAAGTTAAAACAGTTCATGTGACTACAGTGGTTCAACCTTAATATTATAAAGCGATGAGAATACTTTTTGTGCGCCCCAAAAAAACAAAACAAAATAACTTTATTCAACAATATCTAATGATGGGCGATTTTAAAACACTGCTTCATGAAGCTTTACAAATCTTTTGTTTCGAATGTATTAATGCAGTGTGGCACTATAATATATAAGACTTGGTTCCAGGTGATAATGTACTTGGTACCATTTAGAACCACAAACAATTGTCAAATTAACATTTTTATGTCTTCTGCAAGGCTAATAACTTTATTAAAATAAATTTCAATCTACCGTTCATGCGAAAATAATTGTGGACAGTGTTGCTGTAATGCATTACAAGTAACGTGCATTACCTAATCAATTACTTTTTGATGTAATGAGTAAAGTAGTGTATTACTAATGCATTACTATTCAGTTTAAATAATTTGCTTAAACATTTATTAAACTGCAAAATTTAAATACTTTTCTGTCTTCATGCATGTGCACGAAAAGACAAAACATGCAAAAGTAACAAAGTATTACTTTCAGTTTTTGTCAGGGTTAAAGGATTAGTTCACTTTTAAATACACTTTTCCGGATAAATTTACTCACCACCATGTCATCCAAGATGTTCATGTCTTTCTTTCGTCAGTCGAAAAGAAATGAAGGTTTTTGAGGAAAACATTCCAGGATTTTTCTCCTTATAGTGCATTTCAATGGCTACCAACAGGTTGAAGGTCCAAACTGCAGTTTCAGTGCAGCTTCAAGGGCTTTAAACGATACCAGATGAGTAATAAGGGTCTTATCTAGCGAATCGATCGGTCATTTTCGAAAAAAATACAACCGTTTATGATTTATAAACAAAATATCGCCTTGAACGTACTTTCCGCTTCCGCATTCTTCATAACGCTTACGCTGAATGTCCTACGCCTTCCCTATTCTACTTACGGAAAAAAACTAAACTGGCGCCGCGTTCGTTCCGTAAGTAGAATAGGGAAGGCGTAGAACATTCAGCGTAAGCGTTATGAAGAATGCGGAAGCGGAAAGTACGTTCAAGGCGATATTTTGTTTATAAATCATAAACGGTTGTATTTTTTTCGAAAATGACCGATCGATTCGCTAGAAACTGCAGTTTGGACCTTCAACCTGTTGGTAGCCATTGAAATGCACTATAAGGAGAAAAATCCTGGAATGTTTTCCTCAAAAACCTTCATTTCTTTTCGACTGACGAAAGAAAGACATGAACATCTTGGATGACATGGGGGTGAGTAAATTTATCAGGAAAAGTGTATTTAAAAGTGAACTAATCCTTTAAGAGATCTTTTGTCACTCTAGGGCAGGGGTGGGGAACGTTGATCCTGGAGGGCCATTGTCCTGCAGATTTGAGCTCCAACCCTAATTAAACACACCTGAAGCTAATCAAGGTCTTCAGGATTACTAAAGTTACAGGCCGGTGAGTGTTTTTTTTCAGGGTTGGAGCTAATCTCTGCAGGACAATGGCCATCCAGGATCAACGTTCCCCACCCCTGCTCTAGGGGGTCAGGAAATATTGCAAGTGCTCAAAATATAATATTATTTTAAATGTGTTTTTTATAATAAAATGAAGGTGGATGTTTTTTATGCTGTGAACACTTGCAAAAAAGAAAACACCGGGGCCTGCAAGAGAGCAAGCCTCAGCCAGCTGAGAGAAAGTAACAACACATTACATGAAAAGTAACTAAGTCACATACAGGTGCATCTCAATAAATTAGAATGTCGTGGAAAAGTTAATTTATTTCAGTAATTCAACTCAAATTGTGGAACTGGTGTATTAAATAAATTCAAATCACACAGATTGAAGTACTTTAAGTCTTTGGTTCTTTTAATTGTGATGATTTTGGCTCACATTTAACAAAAACCCACCAATTCACTATCTCCTGAAATTAGAATATAAGATCAATTAAAAAAATGATATTTTAAACAGAAATATCAGGATTCTGAAATGTATGTTCTTTTCTATGCACTCAATACTTAGTTGGGGCTCCTTTTGCATGAATTACTGCATCAATGCGGCGTGGCATGGAGGCGATCAGCCTGTGGCACTGCTCAGGTGTAATGGAAGCCCGGGTTGCTTTGATAGCGGCCTTCAGCTCATCTGCATTGTTGGGTACGGCTGCGTTGACTGTGGACTTCAGAAAACACAGTGGACCAACACCAGCAGATGACATGGCAGCCCAAATCATCACTGACTGTGGAAACTTTACACTGGACTTCAAGCAACATGGTTTCTGTGCCTCTCCACTCTTCCTCCAGACTCTGGGACCTTGATTACCAAATGAAATGCAAAATTTACTTTCATCTGAAAAGAGGACTTTGGACCACTGAGCAACAGTCCAGTTCTTTTTCTCCTTAGCCCAGGTAAGACGCTTCTGGCGTTGTCTTTAGTTCAGAAGTGGTTTGGTACGTGGAATGTGACAGTTGTAGCACATTTCCTGAAGACGTCTGTGTGTGGTGGCTCTTGATGCACTGACTCCAGCTTCAGTCCACTGCTTTTGAAGCTCTCCTAAGTTCATAAATCGGCTTTGCCTGACAATCTTCTCAAGCCTGCGGTCATTCCTTTCACTTCTACACCTTTTCCTACCACACCTTTTCCTTCCAGTCAACTTTCCATGAATATGCTTTGGCACAGCACTCTCTTTCAGCAATGACCCTCTGTGGCTAACCTTCATTGTAGAGGGTCTTGATGATCGTCTTCTGGACAACTGTCAAGTCAGCAGACTTCCCCAAGACTGCTGTTGGGATTACTGACCTAAACCCAGTATTTATACCCTGAGAATGGTAATTTAATAGAACTTGAAATTAAATATTCTAATAATTTGAGATACTGATTTTTTTTATTTTGATGAGCAGCAAGCTGTAATCATCAAAATGAAAACAAAAAAAGTCTGGAAATATTTTACTTTATGTCTAATAAATCTAGAATATATTTAAGTTACTTTTTGAATTAAATTACAGAAAAAATAACTTTTTCATGATATTCTAATTTATTGAGATGCACCTGTACATACTTTAGGGAGTAACGCAATATTGTGACGAATCACTTTTAAAAGCCGATTGTGGATATTTTGACACATTAAAGAACTAAGCCAAAAATTTATTAATGTGATTAATGTTAATGTGAAAATGTGATTTGTAACCTCACAATTTTGATCAGATTTATCCAGTATTTGACTCAAATCACATACCCTGCATGTGTACAGTATGAAGTGACACTTTGGATCCTTTTCTAGTCATAAGCACACTGGCACTGACACAAAGCCAAGAGGGGATTAAATGAGGATCTTTTTGATGGTCTCTGCACATAAAAGGGCATTGATATTCCTCTGTGCTGTCTAAAATGTTAAGCAGCAAAAAATAGTTTAACACTGATAACAAGAACCATTATTAATAATTGAGCAGCAGATCGACATATTTGAATGATTTCTGATGGATCATGTGACACTAAATAACAATCATGACAATACATTTAAAAACAATATTTTATATTGTAATAATATTTCACAATACTACTTTTTTTTACTGTATTTTTGATCACATAAATGCAACCTTGGTGAGCAGAAAACACTTAAAATTGATTACATTTGACCAGTTGTGTATTTAACAGACAATAATATTTTTAAATAATTTGTACATTTTAATATGTTCAAGTTCTTGCAGAATATTGTAGGTTTGAAAAATTCATAAATTTCCATAAAGGTTAAGAATGAGACCGTAAAGTACAATTCAAGCCAAATGTTGTTCCGGTGAGAGCTCTCATTGCACTCATTATGTCTTTTTCAGAGTGAAATAAGAAGGGGGAAAAAAATATGTCAAAAGCATCACCATAAAAGGGCATGAATGTCCATATGTTACGTATGATAATCCAAACCCAGAGAACTGTCAGTTTCTAGCTTTCATTTTGTCTCAGGTGACCAGCAGTAACTGTAAAATGTGTGATATCATCTGTAATGAGGCAAACAGTGACTGCTTTCCTTTCCCCTTTCTCTTCTTCCAAAAAATAAAACTGAGCAGACAAGTATTAAGATATTTTTTCTCCTGAAAAGCTACAGCTTTAAATTAATATTTGAATATGTCACTATATCTTATAAAACTAGAATCATAAATCACATAAGATTATGCAAAAACAAAATACAAACATACACAAACTTGAGTATCATAATATTTTTGTCATATCTTTCCAGCAAGTGCCGCCACGACCTTATCAATTATGCTGGAGTCCAAATAGGCGATGATTCCTCCTTGGTTGGCCCATCTCTCCACACCTTGGCTGTGGTTGCGGGGCTGGTGGTAGGTGAGTTCAGAGGTGTGTCCCTTGTGTCCGTTGAGGTGGGCGCGCAGGCACTCGCTCAGATCGGAGATGCCGCCGCCCAGCGCCCGCAGCACCGCATGAGGAGCGCACGAGTCCCACTTGAACGTGCTGCCCTCTGACAGCACATACACGTCCACCAGACCCTGGACCACGCACAGAATCTTGTATCCCGCGCCGGACGCGTACATCAGCGAGCTGTTGGGAAGCGCCGCGAGCGCGTCCTTGACGGCGGGCCTCTCGCTGGAGCTCAGCAACACAGACAAACACTCGCTCTTCTGTGGATTCGACGGCCTGCGCCGCGTGTACGAGCAAACATTCACATCTTCATAGGAAACACCCCAGATGTGCTGGCCTTTCCATCTACAATCAGGACAAAATAAAGTCATGAAGTAATCCAGTAACCTACATATTTCATGAGGTATTAGGTCATGATAGCATAAATCTTTCGGTAACACTTTAGAATAATGGTCTGTCATTAATAGGTAATTATGCAGGAATTAATGCAGGACAAATAAGTAGTACAACATTAACACTTCAGCTATATGAAAACAAGCTTAAATGGTTAGTTCACCCAAAAATGACATTTCTGACTTTAATTACTCACCCTCATGTCGTTCCACACCCGTAAGACCTTCGTTCATCTTCAGAACACAAATTAAGATATTTTTGATAAAATCCGATGGCTCAGTGATTACCAGCAAGATCATTTCCTCTCAATGCCCAGAAAGCTACTAAAAACATATTCAAAACAGTTCATGTGAGTAAAGTGGTTCACCTTTAATATTATAAAGTGACGAGAATACTTTTTGTGCACAAAAAAAAACAAAAAAAACCCCAAACAAAACAAGGACTTTATTCAACAATATCTAGTGATGGACGATTTCAAAACACTGCTTCATGAAGCTTCGAAGCTTTACAAATCTTTTGTTTCGAATCAGTGGTTCAGAGCGCCAAAAATCACATGATTTCAGAAAATAAGACTTTATGTCACAAGTGTTTTGAAATTTCAATAGTTCACGTGACTTTGGCAGTTTGAGACACGCTCTGAACCACTGATTCGCAACAAAAGATTCGTAAAGCTTCATGAAGCAGTGTTTTGAAATCAACCATCACTAGATTTTCGGTTATTTAGACTCGTTATTTATTTATTTATGTTTTTGGCACACAAAAAGTATTCTCGTAGCTTCATAACATTAAGGTTGAACCACTGTAGTCACATGAACTGTTTTAAATATGTCTTTAGTAGCTTTCTGGGCATTGAAAGTGTTTATTAACTTTCTGTCAATGCAGGCCTCACTGAGCCATTGGATTTCATCAAAAATATCTTAATTTGTGTTCAGAAGATGAACGAAGGTCTTACGGGTTCGGAACAACATGAGAGTGAGTAATCAATAACAGAAACGAAGTTAAAGGGGACCTATAATGCCCCTTTTACAAGATGTAATATAAGTCTCTGATGTCTGTGAAGTTTCAGCTCAAAATACCCCACAGATCATTTATTAAAGCTTGTCAAATTTGCCCCTATATGGGTGTGAGCAAAAACGTGCCGTTTTTGTGTGTGTCCCTTTAAATGCAAATGAGCTGCTGCTCCCGGCCCCCTTTCCAGAAGAGGGTGGAGCTTTAACAGCTCGTGCTTCGGTTGCTCAACAACAACAAAGCTGGAGAATATCACGCAGCCAAAATGAGGATTGTCAGTAACGGTGTTCAGCCTTACATTGTTCAAACCGGAGTCGACACTTATGGAGAGACTCAGGAAGAAGTTACAACTTTTAGAATGAAACTGGACGTTTCTGAATGGTTAGTGGATAAATTTATGTAGTTGCTGTGGAGTTGATTCAACTCATCCAATAGCATGTGTCGTCATATTAATCTTTTGTGCAAATCCAGTGTTGAATTGATCCTCGTTTGTGAAGCAGTCCGGCGTAAAATGACGGCATGACAACAACACTCTACTACAACAACTCTTCCTCTTCTCTAAAGCAGCCCAACATGGCCTCGCCCCCTTTGTTGAGTGTTCATGGGGGCAGAGTTTTTGTAAATTTTAGGGTTAGTGATGTCACCAGCCCAGGAAGAAGCTTGTTGTAGTCCTTAAACATCATTCTTTATAACAGAGAATATCTCCCTTTGCATTGAACTTTCAGCGCTGTAACTTTGCAGATGTTGTTTATGCTCAAACAGCAACATTACACACTAACTAAAGTTAAAAAGTGAAATCATAAATCAACCACCCCTTTAAGTTACACAAGTTAATTATAAAATTAAAAGAAATATCTGATCATCCTCCATAACAGGGTTTCTATTTACATCTCATACTGTCTGCATTATCAGGGCAACGACTGACGCATTTGTATTACATTCCAAAGAGCTCTGTTATCAGCCCCACGGTGGAAAATGAAACCATATCCATACTGGCTGGGCCGGATCGTCAAGGAATTGAACACTTAAGCAACAAGAATGAATTGGCCTGATGGTGGAAAAGTGGCTTTTGAACCTCAAAAGCACTGGTTTAACAATTCATTTCTTCTTGAAATCTTGAATTTTTTTTTTTTTTCGCATAAATGTGGATGCAACATTTTGACATGTAAATTTGTACAGCTTTTCCAAAACACATCTGTGTTACTTTAGCTGCTTTTCCACCATCAGGCCAAAGCTCTTTGCTTAAACGTTCCATTCCGTGTCGATGCAGCCCAGCGGTACCTTTACATTTAGAAATGTAATTATTGTAATTTTTATAAAGCCACTGAATTATTTTTAGAGTGTAATAAAACCCTTTAGCTGTGACTACATTTACACACAGTAAAGCAGCACTCTTACCCTTTACCCGCGGAGATTTTCCGGTTGAACGGCTGGTTTATGACACCCATGACTGGTTGACCAGTGGCTCGTAAGTAAACCCCGATCAGAACCAGAGCACACGGGAGTCCGGAAGGACAAAAGCCTTCATCCGGCTCCTCTTCCTCTTTCCCTTCAATGTACTGACTTGTACCATCTGTTCAAAGAAAATAACCAAATACATTTGTTGATAACCTGAACAACACAATCAAGAAAAAAATAAGGCTCAACTTGTTTGAACTTCTTTTCTTTCTTTTTCTTCCATTCTCCAGTTGCCTTGTTTCAAAACATTATTTGTTAAATGTCTACAAACAACATTTTCCAGTTTTAAGTTTCAGTCACAGTTTCTCTAATAATGTTTCGCATTGAATATCACCTGTACATGCCTGCAACTAGTTCTGAACAATGACACACTGCTGCATAAACATATCTGATAAGTTGAGACTGTGTATTAAAATTCACTTTTGGTTTAAACTGTAGAAAATACTAAGAAAAAAAAAAAATGCAACAATAATAGTTAGAGCACAAATTCATGTATCTCACTTTTGAACTCAACACAAGTCTTTCAAATGACGTTCAGCATTCATATTTGGTTAGTTATGTAGAGTACACTAGACCTGGTATTGTGTACCATGAATATTGTTGGCTCTATTACAAACTGCTTGTGATGTTCCTCATTTGTATCAAAGTGTTCGCTAAATGAATACTGCACATGTAAAAGGAAATATCCAAGTTAAATAAATTTTATTAATTTTATGTTATTCAGTTGTTTGAGGGAAATTGGTAGCCAAGTAAACAGATGGAGAGAAAATAACAAATACATTACCAATGGGATCAATCCAGATGCCCACATCAGCTGGGCTGATTGACAGCTGTAGAGATTCAGCCGTTTCATCTCTGAGCTGAAGGTCCTGATGGATGGCCTTGCTCAGGAGTGACGCGGCCGCTCGATCGCCATCCAGAACTTTAGCCAAAAGAGCAGTTGTGTCCTCTTCCTGAGCACAGACTGTCACAGTAACACTCTCCCCTGAGTGACATACAATCACACAGAAACTCCAGTTATTTAGTTATTACATTGACTAGCTCTGAGTTTGAGTGTTCTTTGCCATCACAGAAGCAAAATTATAAAGTATGAGAAGCAAAGATGCCCAAAATAGTTTCAGAAAATTTAGAAATTAGAATTAAACTGCATGTTTGTTAGGAAGCAACATTTTTTGGTAACATCGTAAATGGTAATATGACCACAAAAAATACAATTGAAACTATTTTGCCATTCAAAAACAAAAAGTTTTATAACTGGTAAAGTTTCAGCCTAATAAAAGATTATGTTTTTTAAATAAACAACATATGAGATGCAAATTCACTCTCTGACAGATGATGTAGTGCAACCGGTTCTACTCAATCAGCTTCGAGCGGGACGCGAACCGTCGTCTCCGGGCATGGGAATCGGGAGCTCTAACAAGAAAGTTAAAGACCACAGCCTCTAGGATCAGGGGAGTGAAGTTTACACGCACAGCTCTAACTGGCCTACAACAGTTACACTTACCCCCCTAAACCTCACTCCCATCCGGGTCACGGCACCAAATGTAACTGGTTCTACTCCACCCGCTTTGAGCGGGGCGCGAACTGTGGTCTCCTCGTTAGAGTTAGGCACTCTAACGAGTAGGCTAACGACCGCAGCCTCTAGGATCAGGGGAGTGGAGGTTTACACGCACAGCTCTAACTGGCCTACAACAGTTACACTTACCCCCCTAAACCTCACTCCCATCCGGGTCACGGCACCAAATGTAACTGGTTCTACTCAACCCGCTTTGAGCGGGGCGCGAACCGTGGTCTCCTCGTTAGAGTTAGGCACTCTAACGAGGAGGCTAACGACCGCAGCCTGTAGGATCAGGGGAGTGAAGTTTACACGCACTGCTCTCAGTGCAGAGATGGGCACTCGAGTTAGAGACTCGGACTCAAGTCGCACTCGAGTCGCATTTTAACAGAGTTCGGACTCGACCGGAAATGACTTCAGACTTGACTCGGCGCAAAAGACTCTGAATATTTTAAAAACGACTCAAGTCTTTTACCCTTAAATACTGATATAATAAATAGAGAATTTGTGTTTAAATAATTTTATAATATCTGCGACATATATTTCCTTACGTGTCGTGGTAGATAGGACTCTTGTCATAGAATTTGATTACGCATGTCCGTGCGCGTAAACTCCGAAATGTCATAATAAGAGTCCCATGCAACATGATGGGAGCCACCGTGCCACATGTTCTTTCGTTTGGGTTTATTATCACGTCAGATCAGCTAGATGCACAGAATGTGGGAAAACAATTAAAGACACCGGAACAACATCATAAAATTTTATGAGACATCGCATCCACAAAGGTTAGTCACATTAACTCACACAACTAGCTACTGTGGTGAAGCTGTATGGCTCATTTGAATTGCCAGCCTGTTAAAATATGAACAAAAAAATCTAGACTTTAAACCTAGCACTACGTTTTATCAATCTTTTCGTATTATTTGCAGCTTTTCTATTTCTTAATGTGTGTCCATAAGAGAGAGTGATAGAGATGTTAATCCATTTATTACTTAAAGCTCATATTTTAACGTATTGCAATCGGCATGTGTAGAGTTTTCATTGACATTCTTAAACATTCCGAGGTTTGATATTTTCTGATAATGACTGTCGTAACTAACAACAAAGCTGTATAACAAACTGCTGTATAACGAACAGTGACTCACTGGTGCCATCTTGCGTCCACTTAGCGACTGTATTGAAAATGACTATTCGTGTTGCCAGGACGACTGTTTTGTACATTGTAATGGATTATAAAGTAACAAACTGGATGTACATTATCCCTTACATCATAGGACCTTAATTTCAAATAAAACTGATCATAGCAAGATCATATTATTTTGTCTATATAATACAACTAGAATGAAAAATTGGATTTGATTTTTTTTTTTTTTTAATGACTCGAGACTCGACTCAGACTCCAGTGATAAAGACTCCAGACTTGACTCAGACTCAAGTGATAAAGACTCCAGACTTGACTCAGATAAAAGACTTGTGAACATCTCTGTTACAGTGTCACTTATTACCGCAAAGTTACCGCAGTTACTCCTGTACACAAAGCAGCTCTGCGCTACTTTATTAGGCATCATACAGCGAGAAGATAAAAAATTTTTTTTTTTAAATGCTTTTGAAACATTTCTGAATACCCCCCCAAAAAACCTTAGATTTGCATTAAATCACATAAATGGCCTATTTCAATGTCAGAATGGCAAATTTTGCCGAAAGGCAACAAGTTTGCCAATACAGACATATGCATTTCAATATCATGCGAAGTATTCCTCAGGTCCTTCAATATCCTCATAACATACTCCATAATGATATCTATGACTTTTTACTACATCATTCAATCATTTGCCTACCAGGTGCTATGGCCACAACTTCCCCAGTGGCTTTAACCCATCTGATTTTAAAATGATTTGCATAACCCCAAATCAAATCCTGTCATACACACCCCCATGAACCAAGCTAAAAACTGCAATTGGAAAGCCCTTTGCTTGAGTTTAGTAAAAAACTTACTCTATAAAAACTTTAGTGATAAACAGGGTTCGTGACTGCACTTACAAAGGTTTTTTTTTTTTTCTTTCTGCATCATGCATCCAAACAGGAAGTCCCACAGGGCTCTGTACTAGGCCACTCCGATGTTGTCTACAACAGAACACTTGGTTCCTTTATGAAATTATGTAGTTTCTTATACCACTGCTACAAGAACAGCACAGCTCAACATAGTATTTCAATTCTACTTTATCTGAATAACCGGTTTTAAAATTCTCATAATTTTATCTGATTCTACTTTTCCAAATAATCATCAAAACTTCTGTCATGTAAAGAAATGTGTACATTGTGCGACAATCTACTACAATATGCCATCTTTTCATGTTTCAGTTGAGTTCAAGTCACAATGAAAGCAAAATTGTCCATTCTTGTTCTATTGCAGTTATTATAAATGATTTATCTGCACACATAATTTTTCTAAATTCACGTGCCTCGTAACATTAATCAAAATAACTTCCCCTCCCTCTTGCAGCAACATCTCTTCTCTTCTCTGATGATGAGGGCGGGGCAACCTGTCACTCAAATGAGCTCCACCAATAGCAAACCATAACCATCAAATCAACTTTTTCTTCCAGAAGCCATTTCACTCAGATACACATCACAATAAGGAAGAAAAGACTTTCACGTCTTCCATTTCACGCCGACTTTGGGAGTCAGAGATCAAGTGCCACAAGAGTGGTGAAAATTTAATTAGGATTGCATACCAGGGGTTGAACAAACTATGTTTACATTTATGTGATTAAAGTCGAGTCGACTAGTTGCTGATGATGCCATTAATGAACATATAAGCCTGAACCTTGAGCTGACAGCTGAGACTCCAACATGTTGCCTTGTGCACAGCTATGGCACAATACAGATAAAGATTACATTTATATGTATGCATTACTGACAGCGATTGCGTGTGAATTAATTCTACCTGGCAGCATCTCTCTACTAAAAGTGAAGCTGTGTGTTTTAGTTACTAAGAAATATATGCTTGAACGTTTCAGTTTCTAAGCTACAGTGGGTACGGAAAGTATTCAGACCCCCTTAAAAATGTTTCACTCTTTGTTATATTGCAGCCATTTGCTAAAATCATTTAAGTTATTTTTTTTTTCCTCATTAATGTACACACAGCACCCCATATTGACAGAAAAACACAGAATTGTTGACATTTTTGCAGATTTATTAAAAAAGAAAAACTGAAATATCACATGGTCCTAAGTATTCAGACCCTTTGCTCAGTATTTAGTAGAAGCACCCTTTTGATCTAATACAGCCATGAGTCTTTTTGGGAAAGATGCAACAAGTTTTTCACACCTGGATTTGGGGATCCTCTGCCATTCCTCCTTGCAGATCCTCTCCAGTTCTGTCAGGTTGGATGGTAAACGTTGGTGGACAGCCATTTTTAGGTCTCTCCAGAGATGCTCAATTGGGTTTAAGTCAGGGCTCTGGCTGGGCCATTCAAGAACAGTCACGGAGTTGTTGTGAAGCCACTCCTTCGTTATTTTAGCTGTGTGCTTAGGGTCATTGTCTTGTTGGAAGGTAAACCTTCGGCCCAGTCTGAGGTCCTGAGCACTCTGGAGAAGGTTTTCGTCCAGGATATCCCTGTACTTGGCCGCATTCATCTTTCCCTCGATTGCAACCAGTCGTCCTGTCCCTGCAGCTGAAAAACACCCCCACAGCATGATGCTGCCACCACCATGCTTCACTGTTGGGACTGTATTGGACAGGTGATGAGCAGTGCCTGGTTTTCTCCACACATACCGCTTAGAATTAAGGCCAAAAAGTTCTATCTTGGTCTCATCAGACCAGAGAATCTTATTTCTCACCATCTTGGAGTCCTTCAGGTGTTTTTTAGCAAACTCCATGCGGGCTTTCATGTGTCTTGCACTGAGGAGAGGCTTCCGTCGGGCCACTCTGCCATAAAGCCCCGACTGGTGGAGGGCTGCAGTGATGGTTGACTTTCTACAACTTTCTCCCATCTCCCGACTGCATCTCTGGAGCTCAGCCACAGTGATCTTTGGGTTCTTCTTTACCTCTCTCACCAAGGCTCTTCTCCCCCTATAGCTCAGTTTGGCCGGACGGCCAGCTCTAGGAAGGGTTCTGGTCGTCCCAAACGTCTTCCATTTAAGGATTATGGAGGCCACTGTGCTCTTAGGAACCTTAAGTGCAGCAGAAATTTTTTTGTAACCTTGGCCAGATCTGTGCCTTGCCACAATTCTGTCTCTGAGCTCTTCAGGCAGTTCCTTTGACCTCATGATTCTCATTTGCTCTGACATGCACTGTGAGCTGTAAGGTCTTATATAGACAGGTGTGTGGCTTTCCTAATCAAGTCCAATCAGTATAATCAAACACAGCTGGACTCAAATGAAGGTGTAGAACCATCTCAAGGATGATCAGAAGAAATGGACAGCACCTGAGTTAAATATGAGTGTCACAGCAAAGGGTCTGAATACTTAGGACCATGTGATATTTCAGTTTTCCTTTAATAAATCTGCAAAAATGTCAACAATTCTGTGTTTTTCTGTCAATATGGGGTGCTGTGTGTACATTAATGAGGAAAAAAATGAACTTAAATGATTTTAGCAAATGGCTGCAATATAACAAAGAGTGAAAAATTTAAGGGGGTCTAAATACTTTCCATACCCACTGTAGTTTATTGAGAAATCACAGAACAGTGTTGACAATACATTTCCGCACTGCTGAATGATCCTGTGCCTGCAATCTGTGCGTGATGTACGAGTCTGCGTTACAGCGCAAAACGCAATAGTTTAGAATGCCGATTAACTTACCTGTACAATAAGCTGTTTAAAACATGCATTCTCCCGTCCAGACGGTATAATCACACGTCTTGGGGAGCGTTCTCAGAGCGTGCAGTAATTTGTCATTTCGGAGTGTAAATGTGGACTTCTATAGGACCAGCGACTAGTTGACGTCAAGCTTAAAGAGTTATGGCAGAGCATTCAAGTCGACTAGTCGGTGCAACCCCTATTGCATACTGAAATCCTTTCAAGTGCAGCATGAATCAAACATCTCAAGGAAACTCACCAAGCCCATTCTCAAACTTGTTTGACTCCTCTCCATGAATAAAGCCGGTCAATTCTGGAAACTATAAAACAAGAATGGAGAATGTTTAGGCCTCAAGACAAACTGACTGAAATTATTTCTGATTTCATTGAAAGCTTTATTTTTAAGAACCTGGGCACAAACATCATGGCGAATCATTTCCTGTATCACCACATCAGCAAGTGTCTTAAAGTCCTGGATGAATTTCTTGTTTTTGTCAGCTCCTGTCTTTTCCTGTACCAGGAGTTCAAAAAGCGGCGCTTCCTGTCGACAGACGCGTGCCACATCGGCGGCTTTTTCTGCCACGCTCAGGAGCAAACGCAGCAACTCTGCCATACTGGAGACCTGTGAATCACACATACAGAAGATACGCTACAGTATGTAGATTGCATAGTCACAGTGATGCTGTTTTACAAGTATGCCAGTAATGTTTCAACACTATACAGGTCAAGTCAAAATCAGGTCAAACCAAACCTAAAAAAGAACTCTAACTGGGACAAAAACTTACGATGAACGCCCAAGGACATTGACAGACAGATGTCTTTGTGCAAATCAAATCACAGCTCCATAAGGAAATGCCTCAGAGACCTCTATCAACACATGAGTGTCACACTGACATAGTTGCTAAGAGATTTGATTTGAGTCATAACACTGAATACATATGTAATGTAAAGTGAATTTGTATCAAACGCGTGCTGCTTGTTCAACTTTGGACTCAGATACTGGGAATGGTGCAAATAAATGCAAATAGCCATGCAAATGTATATGACATCAATGTATGTCTTCTTCATAGTAAAATAATATCAGGATATACTAAGTTAAAACCATATTTTGATGGTTATTTTGAAAGGTAATGTAGGCTACAGCAGTGGTGAACGACATTTTATCACAATATAACACTGTTTATAACACTGTTTTCATCACCTCTACGGTCGGGTTTACTCACACAGACACGCGCAAACAAACAAACAAACACAGACAGAAAACNACACACACACACACACACACACACACACTGCAAATCTGAATTGAATCAAATGAACACAAAAAGTAAACACAAAACAACTGCAGCTCGTACCGTTGAGATTGATGTGGTGTCCTTGAGTTGAAGTCGCGCGCTTCCTGTATGTCACTGTACTGCACTGATCCTCTGTCTGAGATCGCGCGCACACATCATCTCTGAAGCGTGACCAGAGGACTTTATCGCAAGATGTTTTAAGTAACGGAAACGCCTCGGAAATGAGAGCATTTCCCCCTCTCATTGCGTCAATGGAGGAGGAGGAGGAGTTTGTTCATGAATACCGCCCTCTGCAGGAGACGAACATGCATTTCAGATAAACTATAAGCTTCCACTGGAACGGAATGATACCTCAGTGGCGGAGGCAGAAAGTGGATGGTGGGTGGGCCTCTAAAAGTGTGGGTGGGAATAATTCGCATCATCCCATGTTTTTTCAACTGGCTTAATTTGGGAGGGAAAAAATGATGGACCGTTAGGTTGTTTGCACATGACGTCACAGCAGCAGCGCGAATGAGTCTGGAGGGCAGGAACTGATAAAAACTCAAAATTCGTATGTTTTGCGTCGTTTATGGTTGCTTAAATCGATAAAATCGAGAACCCAGAATATCGTTTACATAACTTATACCGTTTTTTATAACTTATATTGTTTTTTCACTTTAAAAGTTGTCGCCTTTAATAGCGTTTTGCGTCTGCTGATACTGAAATGAACATGGATACCTGCTTACCTCATTTCTTTTTGACTCGGTTAAATATCCACATTCTTCATGGTATTGTTTGCAGGGAAGATCAGCTATTTTATCCCATTGAATGATAATTTGGTGTTTTCACTTCAGTTTTGTAGTGTTCCGTTCACAATGTTGATCTGGTTACCATGAGAACAGTGTCACGGCGCATCATATGGTAGAAAATGTCCAAATAAATAAATGTTTAAAAAGCTGACAGAAGTCGATTCAACAACAAAGACAACACTTTCAAAAACACTCAGCTATGTGATTATTTTATTGAGTGATAGGGAGTGGGTTAAATCAGTGACATTATTAGATTTGATATACGGCGTCTTCCCGTCACCTCCTCAGCCTGCTTCCCTTAGTGTGTTTTTACACGTATAAAAGGCAACAATTGTATTACACCGTCCAGTTTTTTCTTTGAACGATGATGTGAGCTCCTGTTGCAATTCTCGATTCAGCATAAATGACCTACAATGGCGACATTTTTCACAATCGCGACAGAAAATACTGCCCTAACTTCACTAGTAGAAAGGCAGCGCGATATAAACAAACCAGACTAGAACTGAACGCGTGACGGCAGCTTCACATTCTCTATCTATCTCCTCGATGGCAGGACAGTCTTTCAATTCAGTGGAAAAGTCGCTCATCTTCATAACATAAAGATCACGTCCAACATATGTTGTGATTTTCTGTTTATACCTTTGTAAACCAGCACAGAAAGGACTTTTCTCCATCTCTTCCATTCTAATTTTCACTGCTTGCCCTCCAGCGGTATTTCGCGCGTCACCAAGAACCACGTGATTGCAAACAACCTATTCACAAAAAGTCAAGGTATGGCAAGTTCAAATTACATTATTTAATATAATATTAAGTGACGATATCAATTCAAGTAAATCTTCGAGATAAGAACAAGACAAAACTGCAGTTAGCCTACAACATGAACCAAGAGCACCAACCAATTAAAAAATAGCCTTATAATAATAATCACATATTTGGAAATAACCTGGCATGGTAACAGGCAGTTATATGGATAAATAAAAATAACAAAAAAAAAGTTAGCTTACATTCTAAAAAAAAAAAAAAAAAATCAATTCTGATTTGAAACTTGTGACAAACGCCGCACACATTAACCCGATCACTTTATTTAGCGTTCATGTAAACATACGTTCAGATTCATCGAATGAATTAATTTATTTATTTAAGAAATTCAATAAAAACAGAATATTGCTTCAGCATTGTTCAAAGGCCGCAGAAACATGTTCGTTTGTTACGCACTTCAATCCGTTCCACCCGACGTTCTTGGTTTTCTTCCTATTTATTAAATCCAGGCAATTGGTTGATGAAACTGATTTAAATTAACCTGTTAACTGTCACCCCCACTTTTTTTTTTAGACAAGAAAATGCACTATCCAAACTAAAATGGTTTTAATTCAAGAATACTTTGGAGTATAGACAGAAGGCTGGTCTTGTTTTAAAGATGAAATTTGGCAGATTATTGTAGAAGTGAAATAACTTATGTAAGTGAAAAAGAAAAAAAGTTATAGAAGTTTAAGTTTATGAAAATGTAAAATGTAAAAATATAATATTTTATATTTTATATAAAATATATATTTTACAAAACAAGTTTTACTCTAAAACTGCAAGGAAATCAAAGCCAAAAATCTGAACAAGTTGTGTGCCAAATTTTAGATTGATATCTCAAAAAATGAGCTTTCAGTAAGATTTTGTTTGCGTGCAGTACCACACTTTTACACTAGATGACATCCAAGCACCATTACTGCCCATTTAAAGGTTTGAGTGATCTGAACCATATATTTCCATCATTTTCATACAATTTATGAAGTAGACATCCTATATAGAAGTAGTATGGGAAGTTTGGCAGAATTTGACATGAATTCAGCCTCTAATAAACATAAAAACAACATGTATGTGGGTTATAGATCGCCGCCACAATCATAAATGTATTTTTTTTTCTATTAAAAATATTTTCAGACCTTTTTTTCTCAAAAAATTGAATGGATGTTATCTTTTGAACTCTTGGCATGAAAACAAACATGTTTCAACCAATCTTTAATGATTTTTCATGTTCATCGCTATTTCAAAATAAAGGTCTGAACATGCCTTATGAGTATGAAACTATGCTTGTTGCAAATTGATAAATTACTGCTCCTCTGTAATTCATTTTGAAAATCAGTCAAGAAATATGAAAACTAGAGATTCTAAGCTTTCAAATGATATATAGTTTGTCAAGATTAGTTTAGGTTTAGTATAGAATATTACTGTTTTAAATATGTAATGGCTGTGGGCCAGTGACAGTTAACAGGTTAAGATACAATTTCTACAAAACGAAAGTCACTTTAAAGAAAGGCTTACTATAAAACAAAACTTAATGAAGTGGTCAAACTCATGTCTGACCCGCTGCATGTCTCCCGACATTGCGCAACCGTCATGCTATTCACTTTTCATAATCAACATAGCCATAGGCTAGGTGAAATTTTAAAAATAATATTAGGCTCTATAGCCTAATATTTAAATATAAATATGAAACTAAATTGGCTATTATTTGTATCCCTCTGGCCGAGGCGCCGGCGCGTTCTGATGGATTTTTTTCCTCATGACAGAAACAACTTAAAATAGGCCTTTCGTCATTTTTGGAGATAGCCTACAGATTAGTGCAAGACTACAAATGGTCTACTTTTATTTGTGTACGCTCACAATAACAGCAAAACCTTTTGTAAAATAAAATAAATAAAAAACAGGGTGCGCTTTCAGCTGTTTTTCTGCGAGAATCTTTCTGAAAATTAAACACAGTGAATAATTGTACCTAAAAGAAAGAAATATCTCCATTCGATAAGACATTCATAGGTCTGTGTTAAATAAGAGGCGATCTATCCGCTGGAATGTTGTTTCTGAAATCATGGCCAGTGCTCTGCTGTTATCAGGGGCACGTTCAAGCTCAAACTGGTGCGCAACGTTTTGCTACGTTTTTCGGGTTGAACAACATGTTTCCTGGAAACGGTGTGCAACAGGTTTGAGATACGTTTTCTCTTGTTTGGTGGGTGTGTCAGAAATGTCAGCCCAATCAGCGGCAGGATGTACAGTCCAAAAGTTTGGAACCATTAAGATTTTTTATGTTTTTAAAAGAAGTTTCGTCTGCTCACCAAGGGTACATTTATTTAATTAAAAAATACAGTAAAAACAGTAATATTGTGAAATATTATTACAATTGAAAATAACTGTTTTCTATTTGAATATATTTCACAAAGTAATTTATTCCTGTGATCAAAGCTGAATTTTCAGCATCGTTACTCCAGTCTTCAGTGTCACATGATCCTTCAGAAATCATTCTAATATGCTGATCTGCTGCTCAAGAAACATTTAATGTGTACAATTGTACAAAATATTTGTGTACAATATTTTTTTTCAGGATTATTTGATGAATAGAAAGTTCAAAAGAACAGTGTTTATCTGAAATCTAATCTTTTGTAACATTATAAATGTCTTTACTGCCACTTTTGATTGATTTAATGCATCCTTGCTGAATAAAAGTATTCATTTCTTTAATTTCTTTTCAAAAAAATAAAAATAAAAATTCTTACTGACCCCAAACTTTTGAACGGTAGTGTATAATGCTACAGAAGCTTTGTATTTCAGATAAATGCTGTTCTTTTGAACTTTCTATTCATCAAGGAATCCTGAAAAAAAAAGTACACAACTGTTTTCAACATTGAAAATAATCATAAATGTTTATTGAGCAGCAAATCAGCATATTAGAATGATTTCTGAAGGATCATGTGACACTGAAGACTGGAGTAACGATGCTGAAAATTCAGCTTTGCATCACAGGAATAAATTACTTTGTCAAATATATTTAAATAGTACACAGTTATTTTAAATTGTAATAATATTTCACAATATTACTGTTTTTTACTGTATTTTTAATTAAATAAATGTAGCCTTGGTGAGCAGACGAAACTTCTTTTAAAAACATTAAAAATCTTAGTGGTTCCAAACTTTTGGACTGTACTGTATATGAACCACGCGGTATTAAAGAGACAGCTCGCACAATGGGTATGAGTGTATAAAAATACTATACTTATATATTTTGCTATTGTATTGTGAAGTGACACTTTAATAAACATTTCTATACTCCTCTAATTATATAATGGTAAATATTACAATAGCACAACAACAGTGATCATCAATAATGATAAGCCTAATAGGCTACTCACAATAAAAATAATATATCATAACACAGTCTCAGAGGTGAGAAGTGGATTATCCTTCACTTGAAATGTTTGTCTTATCATCCTGAAATGCGAGGCAAATAATTAGGAGCCACATTCTCTTCACTCGATTGGGATGTTCTCTTTTATTCTGGACGGCAAGGGCAGTGACTGTAACATCGAGCGTATTTTGCAGTATTAAACACGTACCGATTTCATCAGGCTCCCAAAATTCTTCAAAAAGAACACAAAAAATGGCCTTCTCAGCTGCCATAGTTGCAACTTTTGCGTCATCCGAACAGGGTGTTCAACGCACGTTTAAAAAACGTTTTGCAAAGTTTTGTCAGGGCTGAACGCAGCCCAGGATGAATCTTCTCTGAACATTCCTGGAGTCTTCTGCCATAGTCACACACCTTTCATAATTCCAGACAAGCCCTGTAATTGCACCATTACAAAGAACAAACATTCTTCTGCCTCCAAGGTTGAATTTTGTCAGGACACGCCTAAAACAGTAGCTTCTTTCAGGTAGAACAAAAACAAGAGGGTAGAATTATCCTTTCACACAGTCATTCAGAGCAGAATCAAACTATAGATATAGACTTCATAAAACAAATAGCAAATTCTAACAATGCATGTATTATTGAGTGCATCGTTTATCTTCATGACCCTATAGGCACAGTTCCTTTACGTCCAGGCCAGAGGATTCAGATGCATGCTGTAGATTACAGTCAGTCAGTTCTTTACCCAATTCATTTGGAAGTATAATTAATGTCAAAATAATAAATAAATAAATATAAACCCTCCATCAGCTGTTTTACCACATAAAACGGTCGGGAACGAGCTGGCCGTGACAGGATCCTTTGGTGTAGGAATGTTGGTGAGTATGTGATTATTTTTGTGAATGGTCACCTTTATGGGGCAGTCGTGGCCTAATGGATAGAGAATCGGACTTGTAACCCAAAGGTCATGGGTTCGAGTCTCAGGTCCGGCAGGGATTGTCGGTGAGGGGAGTGAATGTCCAGCGCTCTCCCCACCCTCAATACCACGACTGAGGTGAGACCCTTGAGCAAGGCACCGTACCCCCAACTGCTCCCCGGGCGCCGCAGCAATGGCTGCCCACTGCTCCGGGTGTGTGTTCACGGTGTGTGTGTGTTCACTGCTGTGTGTGCACTTGGATGGGTTAAATGCAGAGCACAAATTCCGAGTATGGGTCACCATACTTGGCCACATGTCACTTCACTTCACTTCACTTCACTTTATGAATGGGATAACTCCAGTTAGTTAGAGTGTATCCAGCTGGGTTGTGTATACAATCCTTCCAATGAATTAGTTAGTGTTTTGTTTTTTTAGATAGGCGCTGGAAATCCGAATGGGGTTCCTCCCATTGGCAGTGGTGTATAAAGCACTCGAAAACCATACTTGAGTAAAAGTAGATATCTTCCCAGAAAATGACTTTGGTAGAAGGTAAAGTCACTGTTTAGAATGTCACTTGAGTAAAAGTTTTAAAGTATGTGATATTTTTTGTACTTAAGTACGAAAAGTATTTTTTTGAGATCAAATGTACTTTATTAGTATTATTGTAGTAAATAAAATTAGTATTGAAAGTAAAAGAACAAGTAAATGTAAAATACAAAAGGAGCAAAAAAATATTATAAAAAATTGTTCTACACACAGTTTGAGCAGCAAGACTGTATTCAGTTTTAACTCTTTCTTACATTTTGTTTCTTTGAATTAAAAAAATGGCTAAATGTTTATTGTAAATTTTAAATATAAAAAAATACTATATTAATTATACATTGATCGTTCATGTTAACTCATAGTGCATTATAAATAACATAAGAGACAACTTTAAAATGTTAAAATGTAAATGTTGAAATTAAAAATGAGCAATACTTTTATTAACCTTATTTAATGTTACAAATGGACTCTTATTGTAAAGTGTTTCCATTTCATATAAATCCAAACGGTCATGCTTAAAAATTACCATCTTTACAAACAAAGGCATAGCATGGGTCTATTATATGTATACTTTCACACATTATTTACCTCTATTTTAGAAAACTAGATGATTATCTAATTAAAATATGTGTTACAGTGCCTGAAATCGAATACATTTCTGATTTATGTTTCTGTCGCTGCATGATGAGGAAGGATACAGTTTAAATATGCAACTTCACTGGATAACGAATGCATAACAGCGAACAAATGGATATAAACTAATGCAAATGAATGGTAACAATCGTGACATTAAACAGTTGGTGTTTTTGTCACATTGTTTTAACCGCTTGAGGTACTAATGTTAGCATCCTCTCAGCCTCGACGGCAAACATACTACTGTTCTCCACTAATTTCAGCATGAGATGCTGAAACACACAGACCGAAGCTTCAAACTGGCCATGCTAAAACTGTTCAATGATGTTCTGAGTGTCGGGTTTTTCCCTGAGATCTGGAACAAGGGCCTCATCAGCCCCATCCACAAGAATGGTGACAAATTAGACCCCAACAACTACCGAGGCATCTGTGTGAACAGCAACCATGGGGAAGGTTTTCTGCAGCATTTTGAACACGAGACTCCTAGACATGAAGCACAATGCCTTGAGTAAATGTCAAATTGGCTTTCTTCCAAAATGTCGCACATCCGATCACATTTTTACATTACAAACACTAATTGATAAATATGTACATCAAAACAAAAGACACATTTTTGCTTGTTTCGTTGATTTCAAAAAAGCATTCGATTCAATCTGGCATGAATGATTATACCTAAAACTTATTGATAGTGGAATAGGGGGAAAATTCTATGATTTGATCAAATCAACGTACACAGCCAGCCAATGTGCGGTTAAAATTGGAAACGCAAGAACCACATTTTTCCCCCAGGGGCGTGGAGTGAGACAGGGCTGCAGTTTAAGCCCCACCCACTTTAACATTTATATCAACCAATTGGCCAATATAATAGAAAACGCTCCCATTTAAGGTCTCACTCTACACGACACAGAAATAAAGTGTCTTCTTTATGCAGATGACCTGGTGCTCCACTAAAGAGGGGCTTCAGGACAGACTGAACCTGCTGGAGGATTACTGTCAATCCTGGGCCCTGACAGTCAACCTCCAAAAAACTAGAATAATGATATTCCAGAAATGCTCCAGATCTCAGGGACCAACACACACATTCACACTATCACACAGAACCATTGAAAGCACAAAAACATACACTTACCTTGGCCTGAAAATAACTCCAACAGGTAACTTTACTTTGGCTGTGAATGAACTCAAAGAGAAAGCTCAAAGGGCTGTCTATGCCATTAAAAGATCAATTAAAATTGACATCCCAATCCAAATTTGGCTCAAACTTTTCAAATCTATAATTGAACCTATCGTTTTATATGCCAGTGAAGTGAGGGGTCCTTCTATAAAATTAGATTTCTTAAATTGGGAAAAACATCCGATAGAAATTCTACATTTAGAATTCTGTAAAAGAATACTCAAAGTCCAAAGAAAGACGCCAAACAATGGATGCAGGGCAGAATTAGGCCAATACCCTCTCCTTCTAAACATCCAAAAAAGAGCCATCAAATTCTGGAAACGCCTAAAAACAAGCGACCCCAACACATCCCATTACAAAGCCCTAAAACACCAAGAGCTGAGCGTAAGTAAGAGCCCCCTGTGCCAGCTGATGCTGAGACTGACTGACCTCACACCCGCCTCAGGACTCACACACACTCACACACATTCGGCTTACACAAATTATAAACACAGAAAAAGACAAGTACATCTCCCATTGGACAAACACTATTAAAAACCAACACAAACTGGAATGTTATTCGGCACTAAATCGAGAGTACACTATTGAGAACTGCCTGAGCACAGTGAGTGATGTGAAACTCAGGAAAACACTGACGATGTACAGACTCATAGAGACGGGCCGGCGCAGACAGACCCGGCTCTCCCGTGAGGACAGACTCTGCTCGCACTGCATCCTGGGAGGGACGGAGACGGAGCTGCACTTCCTCACAGAATGCCCAAAATACCAAGAAATCAGAGACCACTATTTCCCCAAAATGAATAAAATATTTCCCCAATTTAACACCTGTAGCCCAATCCAAAAAATATGTTACATTCTTGGCGAAGAAGCCAAATGTTCCAACATAGCTGCAAGATTTGTAGCATCTTGCCATCTCCTGAGGGACAACCAGAGATTTTTTATTTTATTTATGCATTTGGCAGACGCTTTTGTCCAAAGCTGACTTACATTGCATTATACAATACATTTGTATCGGAGTATGTGCAATCCCTGGGATCGAACCCATGACCTTGGCATTGCTAGTGCCACGCTCTAACCACTGAGCTACAGGAAAGCTGTATGCCAGAGATCCAGAGATATACAGCCAGTAAACACACCCCCATCAGACCTACACACATGTATATAATGTATTTAATGTTCCCAAAAAAGTTCAGTTGTTACATGATTTCCGTATTATAATCTTTATTTATTATTTTTTATAATTATTTATTTTATTTTGTTGCTAAAATGATTTTTTATTGAGTTTTTTACATAGGCTTTACTCAGATGTTCTGTTGTTCTAAATATTTTTCTATGTTGGTTAAATGCTTTGGCAATACAAAATGTATTTTTTTGTCATGCCAATAAAGCTATCTGAATTGAATTGAATTGAATTGAGAGAGAGATTTGTGCGTATTTGTGTGTATTTCACTGCCACAAATACATATCAATTAGAGATCTCTACTTCACCAAATTAAGTAACGTAATAAAGAACTTTACAGCCATGAGTGAAGTAAAGCAAATAAAGGTAATATTAGGAGAGGGACCGACAGCAAAACTGGCTGCGAGATACGTGTGGACGTGCCACAGCCTGAGAGACAGCAGGTGAATGTGTGTAATGTGTGTCTGACCTCAGTGTGTTTCCCTACCGTCCACCACAGTGACCCTCAATACGTGTGTATATATATATTTGTTTAACCACTGTGGTACCAAATGTTCTGACATGTTCTATTGTGTTACACTGAGTATAAGTTATGTTGTAATGTTTGATAGCATTATAATATTTGATATTATTTTCTTCTACTAAGTAGGGTGACCAGACGTCCCCGTTTTCCAGGGACAGTCCCGGTTTTTGGTGCTCCGTCCCCGACTGGAGCAGTCCCCGGAAATGTCCCCGTTTTATAGCTCGTTCAAATTCAAGCAATTTCCACACACGTCTTAAAGGATTAGTCCACTTTTAAATACACTTTTCCTGATAAATTTACTCACCACCATGTCATCCAAGATGTTCATGTCTTTCTTTCGTCAGTCGGAAAGAAATGAAGGTTTTTGAGGAAAACATTCCAGGATTATTCTCCTTATAGTGGATATCAATGGCTACCAACAGGTTGAAGGTCAAAATTACAGTTTCAGTGCAGCTTCAAAGGGCTTTAAACGATACCAGATGAGAAATAAAGCTCTTATCTAGAGAAACGATCGGTCATTTTCGAAAAAATTACAACCGTTTATGCTTTATAAACAAAATATCGTCTTGAACGTACTTTCCGCTTCCGCATTCTTCGTAACGCTTACGCTGAATGTCTTACGCCTTCCCTATTCTACTTACGGAACGAACGCGGCGCCAGTTTCATTTTTTTCTGTAAGTAGAATAGGGAAGGCGTAGAACATTCAGCGTAAGCGTTATGAAGAATGCGGAAGCGGAAAGTACGTTCAAGACGATATTTTGTTTATAAAGCATAAACGGTTGTAATTTTTTCGAAAATGACTGATCGTTTCTCTAGATAAGACCTTTATTTCTCATCTGGGATCGTTTAAAGCCCTTGAAGCTGCACTGAAACTGTAATTTTGACCTTCAACCTGTTGGTAGCCATTGAAATCCACTATAAGGAGAATAATCCTGGAATGTTTTCCTCAAAAACCTTCATTTCTTTCCGACTGACGAAAGAAAGACATGAACATCTTGGATGACATGGTGGTGAGTAAATTATCAGGAAAAGTGTATTTAAAAGTGGACTAATCCTTGTATCACGAGGTGAAGGTACACTAAGATATGAATAAATAAAATAATAAAACACTTGCAACTTACTTAGTGCTTAAAATGAGTCTAAAATGCAAAATAATAGTTAAACTTTTAAAAAGTTGTAATTTCTGTACAGTAGCATAAACAGCTCATGAAAATGAAAATATTAAATTCAATAATAAATGTTACAAATATTTGTTAAATGCCATTTTATTTATCTTATCTCATATTTATGTTGTTTTAATTTTGTAATGTGATTTTTCAAAATAGTTTAATACTTTTTTTAGTTAGGCCTGGTTAATAGTGTAATAGTTTTTTGGTGAATTGTATTAAAACATACCAAAAATCCTAATAATAAAATTAAATCATAATAATTATATAGTGAACCGATATTTACCTTTTAAGTTATCTGTACTTAAACATTCAAGTTAATTCAATGAAAAGACCACATTAGGTCAACTCAATTAAATTGAGTTGTCAATTACCCTATTACTCAATTGAACTGAGGGAATCACTTTCCTCAAATCATTTGAGTAGTCTCAACTTATTAGGGTTTACAGTGTACAATTAAAAAACAAAAACATAAAAAAATTTATTGTCCCCATTTTTTATTAATAGTTATATGAAATGTCCCCGGTTTCCATTTCTGAAATCTGGTCACCTTACTATACAGATGCTTTTATTATTGTTTTATGTATGCTTTGGCAATATTGTATGATTTACAGTCATGCCAATAAAGAAATTTTGAATTGAATTGAATTGAGAGAGAGAGAGAGAGAGAGAGAGAGAGAGAGAGACAGCAGATGGCAGTAATGCAACACTATGGATGCCAACTGCCCTAAAACTCCAACGAAGAAGAACCCGGAAACGCTCCAAACTCAACTGAAGCCTCCGGTTAGCTTAGCATCGTTGCGTTTTGTTTATCAAATATAAGAATAACATATTGTATAACATTTGAATCTTACCTTATATTGTATTATATTATTTTATATTATTTAAGAGTCAGAGAGCAGCGATACTCATTCTAAAGGTAAAACATACATCGCCTGAATTCTCGACATCAATGTGTCTTTTAATATGTTGTTTTGGATCATGTTTGATACAATAGTTGCAGCTTTTAGAGCTTCCAAAGCAAATAAATGATAATAATATACATCTAACATATAATTAAGCGGTGTATTATAGTGTCGTTCTAACTGTTAATAGTGTAGGTCTGTGTTCACACTCCTCTGTCTGTTTTCAGTATTCATGCTTCATCGGGTTTCTGAGTGTTAATCAGCTGATCAGGAGATCATGGAGAAAGGCAAGACAACACGAACATGATATTAACAGAAGAACAACACTAATATGTTATAAGACTGAGCTTTTGTTACAATACGTTTGGTGGATCGATAATAGTTACAAGATTCAATATCAATTCATTTGGCTAAAAATCAGTTAGAGTAGGACCTACATGTTCATTTTTCTCAAGGAAACAAATCTCTCTCAACTAATAATGTAAACAAACAGGGAAAGCTGTGAGCTGGTATTATTATTAAAGGTTAAAATTAACAACTCATTCTTATACAGTTAAAGGTGGTACAGAGGATCTTTTCGTCGACTGAGTTTTTGAAATGAACGCATGTGTAAGAACAACCCCCCTCCATTTCGAGGGAACGCCTCCCAAAACTCGTGCACGAGTATTGGAACACGAGTGTTTACACCGGCATTCGCTGTGTTATTAAGCCGGGCACACATTTAACGACTAGCTAAAACATTCTAAGTCTGTGCTCAACATACAGCGATTGTTTCCTGCTCCTGAAGCAGATTTATATACTTTCACATGGAATTTGAACACCGACTGTAATCGCAGACTGAACGCAACTGGCTCTGACTGGACGCGTTTGAGCGCGATCAGTCATAAGTATCAATTTACATTCATAATCGGCCTTACAATCGTTAAGTGTGTGCGCTACTTAAAGGCGCGCACACACTTAGTGGATTCATTATGTCGGACTCACCGCAGGTAACTCATAATCTGCAGTTGTTACTCCTGTCTCCTGACAAAAACATTGCATGCGGCGCCTGTGGAGTGTGGAAAGTTACTGGAGCGCGCAGCCGCGCGTCTCTCACAAGGAACGTCATGGCAGTGATTGACAAGCCAGAGGGCCAATCGTTTACGCGATGATCGCGTAAACGATTGGCTGATGTTTTTAAGGCCCTACCTCGTGCATAGATGATTTATATTGATAATATTCCTTTCAGTGCACCTAATAAATAGTCTTTTATCAGTTAGTAAAGACAGTTTCAAGTAATATTGCAAAAATGTATAAAACAAAACATCCTCTGTAGCACCTTTAATATAATGCTGTTTTACAATAATGTTGTAATATTTTTTAATTATATAATACATAGTGCATATATTTAGCAAAATGCTGCTCTCTAGAGTTCATTTTTTTTAGCTAACTAACATACACTACTGGGGCCTGTACCATGATGGTAGTTGAACAAACTCAGGGTTGTAGGATTAGTTTCGAGTTGACAAAACCAAACCACTCCAATCCGGCTTTGTTGGTACCATGATGCTGATCATCAACTTTCTCTGTCAACTCGGGCTTTGATCCTGAGTTTGTGGAGCGCGTGCACATGAATCCGTGACATCGATGGTGAACAGCCAATCACATGCCTTGCAACAGAGAGAAACTCTGATTCACTTCTCGCGAGAGAGCCAGCGTGATTCGGAAAATACTTGTCTGTGAAAGAGGACAAATAAAAGAAATGATCTTTCTCTATCAGTACAAGTGAAAGTTGTGAAGTTAGTTTATATAGTTGATAATATATAGCGATAGAGACTTAAACATACAAGGTCACGTAGTAATTTTTAAAGAGTATATTTACTTCTTATTTAGGCCTATATTACATATGATCTATATANTGAGTTTGTGGAGCGCGTGCACATGAATCCGTGACATCGGTGGTGAACAGCCAATCACATGCCTTGCAACAGAGAGAAACTCTGATTCACTTCTCGCGAGAGAGCCAGCGTGATTCAAAACTCTTTCGCTGAAAATGAAGAATTTAAATACATTTACACTAATGGAAAATACTTGTCTGTGAAAGAGGACAAATAAAAGAAATGATCTTTCTCTATCAGTACAAGTGAAAGTTGTGAAGTTAGTTTATATAGTTGATAATATATAGCGATAGAGACTTAAACATACAAGGTCACTTAGTAATTTTTAAAGAGTATATTTACTTCTTATTTAGGCCTATATTACATATGATCTATATATATTAATAATCATTGAAACTAAGTGCTTAATAACTACTAAACTTGCATTTGTGTAATGGATTAATAAAAATATAGATCATATAATTATAACAATCATATATAAATTATATGATCAATAAAACCAGACAATTGCATCGTTAAATATTTGTTTTTACTATATAATGACCTTTAATTTGGAAGAAAAGAAACTGGGGGAGTGACTTTATTGTGTTGAGCGTGTCAGTGTCAGTTTGCTTACATCTGATTGGTCCAATTTCAGTTTGAAATCTCTAACCCAGAACATAACTTGCCCCGGAGCAGGTTAGCCGTGGAGCGTAAATTACTATGGTGATGAACACCGCTAAAAGTCAAGTTACTTTCATGGTACCTAAAACCCAGGATTGGTGCAAACTAATCTGAAACTTACCTGGCTAGCCAGCTAATCCGGCTTCATGGTACAGGCCCCAGGTCAAAAGTTTTTGTTGACATTAAGATTTTTAATGTTTTTAAAAGAAGTCTTTACTGCTCACAAAGGCTGTATTTATTTGATCAGAAATACAGTAAAAACAGTAATATTGTATAATATTTTTACAATTTAAAATAACTGTTGTCTAATTGAATATATTTTAAAGTGCAGTTTATTTCTGTGATCAAAGCTGAATTTTCAGCATCATTACTCCAGTCTTTAGTGTCACATGATCCTTCAGAAATCATTCTAATATGATGATCTGCTGCTCAAGAAACATTTATGATTATTATCAATGTTGAAAACAGTTGTGTACCTTTTTTTTTTTCCAGGATTATTTCAAACTTCAAAAGAACAGCATTTATCTGAAATACGAAGCTTTTGTAACATTATACACTACCGTTCAAAGGTTTGGAGTCATTGCAAATTTTTTATTCTTTGGAAAGAAATTAAAGAAATTAACACTTTGATTCAGCAAGGATGCATTAAATCGATCAAAAGTGAAAAGCTTTATATTTCAGATAAATGCTGCTTTTGAACTTTCTATTCATCAAATAATTCTGAAAAATTTGTACACAACTGTTTTAAACATTGATAATAATAATAATAGTTTTGTGAGCGGCAAATCCGCATATCAGAATGATTTCTGAAGGATCATGTGACACTGAAGACTGGAGTAATGATGCTGAAAATTCAGCTTTGATCACTGGAATAAATTGCAATGTAAAATGTATTCAAATAGAAAACAGTTATTTTAAATTGTAAAAATATTTTACAATATTACAATTTTTGCTGTATTTTTTTTTATCAAATAAATAAAGCCTTGGTGAGCAGAAGAGACTTCTTTTAAAAACATAAAGAAAATCTTAGAGTCCAAAAACTTTTGACTGGTAGTGTATGGTCCTTGATTTTTTTGTATTGGTTTACTTATTGTTTACAAGCTGTTTTATTCTTGTCTTTCCATGGTAGTACGATTGTATGAGAGATGATACATATCAGTAAGCTGTACTGTATCTTTCAACATACCGTCAGATGTTCATTCATGTTTATTTGGTGCTATAACTAGTCATAAAGAAGAACATGTATCTGTTCACATTAGTCATTGTTTCGGGAAAAGATTCAAAGCTTCGAGAGTGTCGAAAACGGCGCCATCTGTTGTTTAGTAAAAAGTAAAGCAGCCAAAACCACCACACAGTTTCATGTTATGTCCTCAAATTAAAGCCTAATAGTGCGCGCATGTGTATGTTGAATTTATCTCCGTGATTAATTAATTTACCCATTAAACTGCGGCATTTAATGCCAGTATGAATATCAATATGATGTAACAGAAGAATAAACAAACACGTACAGTGGGTACGGAAAGTATTCAGACCCCCTTAAATTTTTCACTCTTTGTTATATTGCAGCCATTTGCTAAAATCATTTGTTCATTTTTTTTCCTCGTTAATGTACACACAGCACCCCTTATTGACAGAAAAACACAGAATTGTTGACATTTTTGCAGATTTATTAAAAAAGAAAAACTGAAATATCACATGGTCCTAAGTATTCAGAGCCTTTGCTCAGTATTTAGTAGAAGCACCCTTTTGATCTAATACAGCCATGAGTCTTTTTGGGAAAGATGCAACAAGTTTTTCACACCTGGATTTGGGGATCCTCTGCCATTCCTCCTTGCAGATCCTCTCCAGTTCTGTCAGGTTGGATGTAAACTTTGGTGGACAGCCATTTTTAGGTCTCTCCAGAGATGCTCAATTAGTTTTAAATCAGGGCTCTGGCTGGGCCGTTCAAGAACAGTCACGGAGTTGTTGTGAAGCCACTCCTTCGTTATTTTAGCTGTGTGCTTAGGGTCATTGTCTTGTTGGAAGGTAAACCTTCGGCCCAGTCTGAGGTCCTGAGCACTCTGGAGAAGGTTTTCGTCCAGGATATCCCTGTACTTGGCCGCATTCATCTTTCCCTCGATTGCAACCAGTCGTCCTGTCCCTGCAGCTGAAAAACACCCCCACAGCATGATGCTGCCACCACCATGCTTCACTGTTGGGACTGTATTGGACAGGTGATGAGCAGTGCCTGGTTTTCTCCACACATACCGCTTAGAATTAAGGCCAAAAAGTTCTATCTTGGTCTCATCAGACCAGAGAATCTTATTTCTCACCATCTTGGAGTCCTTCAGGTGTTTTTTAGCAAACTCCATGCGGGCTTTCATGTGTCTTGCACTGAGGAGAGGCTTCCGTCGGGCCACTCTGCCATAAAGCCCCGACTGGTGGAGGGCTGCAGTGATGGTTGACTTTCTACAACTTTCTCCCATCTCCCGACTGCATCTCTGGAGCTCAGCCACAATGATCTTTGGGTTCTTCTTTACCTCTCTCACCAAGGCGTTTCTCCCCCGATCACTCAGTTTGGTCGGACGGCCAGCTCTAGGAAGGGTTCTGGTCGTCCCAAACGTCTTCCATTTAAGGATTATGGAGGCCACAGTGCTCTTAGGAACCTTAAGTGCAGCAGAAATTTTTTTGTAACCTTGGCCAGATCTGTGCCTTGCCACAATTCTGTCTCTGAGCTCTTCAGGCAGTTCCTTTGACCTCATGATTCTCATTTGCTCTGACATGCACTGTGAGCTGTAAGGTCTTATATAGACAGGTGTGTGGCTTTCCTAATCAAGTCCAATCAGTATAATCAAACACAGCTGGACTCAAATGAAGGTGTAGAACCATCTCAAGGATGATCAGAAGAAATGGACAGCACCTGAGTTAAATATATGAGTGTCACAGCAAAGGGTCTGAATACTTAGGACCATGTGATATTTCAGTTTTTCTTTTTTAATAAATCTGCAAAAATGTCAACAATTCTGTGTTTTTCTGTCAATATGGGGTGCTGTGTGTACATTAATGAGGGAAAAAAATGAACTTAAATGATTTTAGCAAATGGCTGCAATATAACAAGGAGTGAAAAATTTAAGGGGGTCTGAATACTTTCCGTACCCACTGAATATGAATTGCATATGGCAAATATTTTATTTTCCTGAAATAATTTGTATTCTTCATATTACTTGTATGACTGGGTATTTAAAAATGTAATTGAAAAAGTCTGAATGAAAACCTACTCATAAAGTAAGTCTGGGGGTTCGAACTTTCCGATACGTAAAGCAAAACGTGCACGTGATTGGACAGAAAGTGAGGCTTCATTTGTTGCCGATCACATGAATCTGGGAAACCATTACACACCCCGACACGGGGCTTCACTAGAAATTGTGTCGCATGCACGATACGCACATCGAAGCTTCAGTGTCATACATAACATCACTAGTTCACATGCCGCTTTAACTGAGGCGACACATTAAAGAGTGCTAAAGCTGTATTTACATTAATTGTTTGAATGTAGTTGTACAATTGACAGAATATGAAAGCTGAGACTTTGTTTCATATCAAAGTAACCTGCTCTGTCTTGTCTGATGCTTTTTTGTTAGCAATTTAAATTTCTATGCCTGGTTTTTTTTTTTTATCTGGGCTCCGGGGAAAGTTAATACATTAGATTAATAAATGTAAATAAATGATTAATTAGTTGTTAATCTGTTAAATGGGGTAAATTGGTTAATAAAAATGTATATAAATAATGTTTGTGTTAAAAGTAAATAAATAAATGTGCTGAACAGCACATTACTGTATTGAATAGAAAAACATGAGTAATGTAAATAGAAACTAATTTCACATTTATAATATACATTTTTTGTGTATAAATTAGCTGGGGATGGGGGTAATATTTGGGTGTTCATCATGGCAGATAAAAGATTAAAATCTCTGACAGGATGTGTAGATTAATTACTGTCATCACTCTCTCTTCTTGCCCTCGTGGTGTTTATGCATTCTGTTTGATAATGTGATGTGTTGTAGACGTAAAGGCGGGCATCCCCTCTGCCGTGGCTGGAGGAGCGTCAGTCGGGCCCATGGTTTCACAGAGCAGGTCTGAGGACGAGGAGTCCAGTGCTGTGAAGAGAACCGCTGCTCAGGCCTTCAGTGGAGCGGGAATGATCCCCAAACGCAGGAGCTCCTCCAGGTGAAAAGTGGTCATCTGCTACCGTCTGCTTCACTGTGCTACTTTTTCCATCATGGTCCAAAACCTGTACCTTATCATTGTAAATCAAAGGTGTCTTGTCATTATGTTGTAGATCAATAAAAAGAAAGAAGTTTGATGATGAACTGGTTGAGAGTAGCCTCGCGAAATCTACCAGTCGGGTCAAAGGTCAGCCAGTCATTGAGCCGATCAGATGCCCTGGGAGTGACCTTGCATCCAGTGACAAGAAGAAGGTAATGAAGGTTACTGTATTTTGTTACACAACTCTGTGTAATATTTGATTGTGGTTAATCGTATCATTTTTCTTGTCAAGCATCACTAAACTGTATAATTGACCACTGAAAAAGTGTGTGTGTGTGAGAGAGAGAGAGAGAGAGAGAGAGAGAGAGGTAAAAACAGTGAGTTAATCACTACCAATCAAAAGTTTGGGATAATCAATTTAATATATTTTAAAATGTATTTTATTTCTGTGATCAAAACTGAATTTTTTAGCATCATTACTCCAGTCTTCAGTGTCACATGATCCTTCAGAAATCATTCTAATATGCTAATAATAATAAAAAAGTAATAATTATATAAAATAAATTAATACTTTTATCTGACAAGGGCACATTAAATTTTTCAAAAGTGACAGTAAAGACATGGAGCCCTATTTTAAGGTGCACTTAGGGCGTGTCCAAATCCACTTTTGTTAGTTTAATGATGGAAAAAATGGTTGGCGTGCCATGTGCATGGTCCAAATCCTGTACCTTGTACCTAGTCTCTTAATGAGCCATGAGTGTGTTTTGGGCGTAACGTGCAATAAACCAGTCAGAGTGTCATCTCCCATTCCCTTTAAAAGCCTGGTGTCCTTGCACCATGGCGGATTGCTATTTACTTGGCGGAATATAGACGCCCTCATCCTGACGAGTCAGTTTAAATACATGTGTGTATTGCCACGATTGGTCAAATAATTTGCTAATTTCATCCGTCATTACTGCAAATAGGTAATTCTAATACATGCAATGACTATCCATTATGACATTTATCTTTATGTACACAATAATAAGCATTTACATTGTAATTCTTTTATTTTTAATATATGGCATGTTTGTGTGTTGCTGCGTGTCCCTGTGTGTGTGTAACAAGCAGAGTGAACGTGCGTTGTGCACCTGCCTATAGGTGCAAATTACTAACACAGCCTTTAAAGATGGACTCAGATTTCAACAACAAATTTGAGAAATCGCATACAGCACCTTTTAAATAAAGGCCATTGACTTTAGACCTCAAAATAGCAACATGCCAACAATGCACCTGAAACGACTAGTTTTCAGACCAGCAGGTCCATGGGCGAACAGATGGGCGTGAGTGCATTTGCTATTTAAACAACGTGGTACAGGACGTGAAAATGATAGCTGCGTCAAGGCTGAAACTAGCAAAAAAAACTTTCAAATAAATGCTGTTCTTTCTATATTTATCAAATAATCTTGGAAAAACAAAGTATCATATTTTCCACAAAAATATTAAGCAGCAAAAACTGTTTTCAGCATTGACTGTAATCAGAACCATTTATAAATAACTGAGCAGAAACAATTATTGATGATAATTGAGCAGCCGATCAGCATATTAGAATGATTTCCGAAGGATTTCATGTGACACTGAGGACTGGAGGAGCGGGAGTAAATTACATTTTAAAATACAGTAGTCAACATTTGAAGTGGATCAAAACCTTTCATCAGAGTTTTTCTTAGCACAACTTTGAACTTTTTTGATCCACTTAAAATGTTGACTGCTATACATACACATAGAAAACAGTTATTTTTAAATTTTAATAATGTTTCACAATATTACTGTTTTTACTGTATTTACGATCAAATAAATGCAACCTTGCTGAGCAGTAGAGACTTCTTTATAAAAACATAAAAAAATTCTTATTCCAAACTTTTGAGCTGTACAGGTGTTGGTCATATAATTAGAGTATCATCAAAAAGTTGATTTCACTAATTCCATTCAAAAAGTAAAACTTGTATATTATATTCATTCATTACACACAGACTGATATATTTCAAATGTTTATTTCTTTTCATTTTGATGATTATAACTGACAACTAAGGAAAATCCCAAATTCAGTATCTCAGAAAATTAGAATATTGTGAAAAGGTTCAATATTGAAGACACCTGGTGCCACACTCTAATCAGCTAATTAACTCAAAACACCTGCAAAGGCCTTTAAATGGTCTCTCAGTCTAGTTCTGTAGGCTACACAATCATTGGGAAGACTGCTGACTTGACAGTTGTCCAAAAGACGACCATTGACACCTTGCACAAGGAGGGCAAGACACAAAAGGTCATTGCAAAAGAGGCTGGCTGTTCACAGAGCTCTGTGTCCAAGCACATTAATAGAGGGGCGAAGGGAAGGAAAAGATGTGGTAGAAAAAAAGTGTACAAGCAATAAGGATAACCGCACCCTGGAGAGGATTGTGAAACAAAACCCATTCAAAAATGTGGGGGAGATTCACAAAGAGTGGACTGCTGCTGGAGTCAGTGCTTCAAGAACCACTTCGCACAGACGTATGCAAGACATGGGTTTCAGCTGTCGCATTCCTTGTGTCAAGCCACTCTTGAACAACAGACAGCGTCAGAAGCGTCTCACCTGGGCTAAAGACAAAAAGGACTGGACTGCTGCTGAGTGGTCCAAAGTTATGTTCTCTGATGAAAGTAAATTTTGCATTTCCTTTGGAAATCAGGGTCCCAGAGTCTGGAGGAAGAGAGGAGAGGCACACAATCCACGTTGCTTGAGGTCCAGTGTAAAGTTTCCACAGTCAGTGATGGTTTGGGGTGCCATGTCATCTGCTGGTGTTGGTCCACTGTGTTTTCTGAGGTCCAAGGTCAATGCAACCGTATACCAGAAAGTTTTAGAGCACTTCATGCTTCCTGTTGCTGACCAACTTTATGGAGATGCAGATTTCATTTTCCAACAGGACTTGGCACCTGCACACAGTGCCAAAGCTACCAGTACACCTGGTTTAAGGACCATAGTATCCCTGTTCTTAATTGGCCAGCAAACTCGCCTGACCTTAACCCCATAGAAAACCTATGGGGTATTGTGAAGAGGAAGATGAGATATGCCAGACCCAACAATGCAGAAGAGCTGAAGGCCACTATCAGAGTAACCTGGGCTCTCATAACACCTGAGCAGTGCCACAGACTGATCGACTCCATGCCACGCCGCATTGCTGCAGTAATTCAGGCAAAAGGAGCCCCAACTAAGTATTGAGTGCTGTACATGCTCATACTTTTCATGTTCATACTTTTCAGTTGGCCAAGATTTCTAAAAATCCTTTCTTTGTATTGGTCTTAAGTAATATTCTAATTTTCTGAGATACTGAATTTGGGATTTTCCTTAGTTGTCAGTTATAATCATCAAAATTAAAAGAAATAAACATTTGAAATATATCAGTCTGTGTGTAATGAATGAATATAATATACAAGTTTCACTTTTTGAATGGAATTAGTTAAATAAATCAACTTTTTTGATGATATTCTAATTATATGGCCAGCACCTGTAGTGTGAGAGGTACAACAGTAAGGCACATCTGGTCTTGATGGCCAATTACGATTTTTTGACTATATCCAATTTTTTTGATGACCTTCTTACATCTTCTTTTAAAAGTGAGCCGTATACCCGATAACTACATTTACACTTTACTTGGAAAAATGAACAAAAAATAGCATTATGATATTAAGTCAATATCAATAGTACACTGAAGTTTAATTTATTGATATGGAATTCATAGAAAAAAATGTAATGCAATAATTTCATCCTTACATCAAAATAATTATATTGTACAAATTCTTCACGACAGTGATTATGTACACAGATCTGCGGGATGCGTGCGAGAGGTATAATAGTCAGGTGGTAGAACTTTTGTAAAGCACGTCAGAGGTTCTGGGTTTGAATCTGCCCTCTTCATAGGTTTATTTACTTATTAAAACCAAAAGCGTTCATCATTGATTGCATATCAAGGGCAGGGACATGCTTGTGCATTTTATTTTGTGATTTCACTGGAACGAATAGGGAGTCTCCACAGCAGGACTGAATTAACACATTATTTAACACAAACAAACAAAATTAATACTCTGCCAGTCAACTAGATGTTTCATTTGTTATAGATATATCTGTACTATGAAATGTTGATTTGTTTTTCTCTTTTTTTGTTCTCTCTGAACCTCAGGGTTTAAAGTCCGGGAGCGCTCTGACGCCGCCTCTTACCATGGTGATTACTCCTTCATCAATGTCCAAACGAATGAAGAAAAACAAGCAACCCTTACAGATAACCAAAGACCTGGGCCGCTGGAAACCCACGGATGACCTGCTGCTCATTAATGCTGTCCTACAGGTCAGCTGTCAGATTTGAGTGCTTTTAGAAGCTGACTAGTTCAGAGATGAACTGAAGTACATGTACATTATGTTCAGACTACAGATCTCACGTCAGTTCATCTGGGGGTGAAATTCAGCTGTCGCTTCACACTGCGGGAGATTCAGGAGCGCTGGTACGCTTTGCTGTATGACCCTGTCATATCGAAGTGAGTTTCTGAAGCATCATTCTTATATAGCTATAGGCCATGTTTTAAACATTAAAGGAAAAGTTCTTTCAACTGTCATCATCCTCATATTGTTCTGAACCTTAATGAAAACACAAAAGAACAACATTTCAAGAATGTTTTTCACATTCACGTCATAATAGTATCAGAAAAGATGTACCTTTTGAGTTCTTTGAAGGTGTTCAATGTCTTTGCATGTGAAACAGAATTTCATGGCATTTCGTTTTTTAATTATTACATTGGCCAATTCATAGTTTTCAGTCATGTGACTGCCGCTGAGACCTGTAGGGCAAAGCGTCCATAGATCTGCAGCACAGGCCTGTCAGTTTTTCAGGTTTCAAGTCACAAATATTTAGATCACCTCTTAAAAGATGAAGAACAAAAATATGTGAACAAAATGCAAGTTTTGGGCACTTTTGATCCATATATAGCAATTGCTGCGGCATTTAAATAATTTAAAGGTTAGTTCACCCAAAAATGAAAATTCTGTCATTAATTACTCACCCTCATGTCGTTCCACACCTGTAAGACTTTCATTCATCTTCAGAACACAAATTAAGATATTTTTGATAAAATCTGATGGCTCAGTGTGAGGCCTTCATTGCCATCAAGACATTTAACACTTTCAATGCCCAGAAAGCTACTAAAGACATACTTAAAACAGTTCATGTGACTACAGTGGTTCAACCTTAATGTCATGAAGTGACGAAAAAACTAAATAACGACTTTATTCAACAATATCTAGTGATGGGTGATTTCAAAACACTGCTTCATGAAGCTTTGAAGCTTTATGAATCATTTGTTTCAAATCAGTGGTTCAGAGCGTGTATCAAACTGCCAAAGTCACTTGATTTCAGTAAACAAGGCTTCGTTAAGTCATAAGTGTTTTGAAATTTCAGTGGTTCACCACTGGGGGCGTGACTTGGCAAAAAGTATTCTCATCGCTTTATAATATTAAGGCTGAAACACTGTACTCGCATGAACTGTTTTAAATATGTGCTTAGTACATTTCTGGGCATTGAAATTTCTGAGCAGGCCTCACTGAGCCATCGGATTTCATCAAAAATATCTTAATTTGTGTTCTGAAGATGAACGAAGGTCTTACAGGTGTGGAACAACATGAGGGTGAGTAATGACAGTTTTCATTTATGGGTGAACTAGCCCTTTAATCTGTATGACATTTTGCTGCTGAGAACAAAATGTTATGAAAACAATTAAAGGCATCAGAAAGCTATTATACAAAGTTTATTAATACACATTTGAGTGATTCTGAGAATGTAAAGTGATGATAAATGAAAAATCTTGCAGTAATATGCAGTATCTTTCATTCTTTATATAAACCTCCAATAATTGCTGCCTGTAAGTGCTTACCTATAAAAAAACCCATAACAAGACTGGACCCCCTCCATGTTTGACTGTGGAGATGGTGTTCTTCTGCTCTGTTATGAAGCAAAGCACTCGCTTCGCTTCGTAAAATTGAGGTTAAACCACTGGAGTCCTATGGAATATTTTAATGATGTCTTTACTACCTCTCTGGAACTTGAAAGTGGTAGTTGCGTTGGATCTCTATGGAGGGACAGAAACTACTCAGATTTCAATAAAAACATCTTAATTTGTGTTCCGAAGATGAACAAAGGTCTTGCAGGTTTGAAACGACACAAGGATGAGTTATTAAAGACAGAATTTTCATTTTTGGGTGAACTAACCCTGTAAGTAATATGAAAAACACAGATGTATGTTTGCTTTCTTGAAGCAGCACAAACACAGGTTGTGCTATTAAGAATCATTAGATCCTACACAGATTAACTTCCCCTCCAGTGAGTCTTTGCTGCTTTGCGTGAAAAAAAATCCCCAGGTTTTGTTGTATATACTGTATATACTTAGTAAATACTGACAGTTTTTGTATTTATTTAGTTTTTTCACTCTTTATCATAGAAATTTAATGTCCATTTTGAAAGGGTTTTGTCTGTTCCTCAGGTTGGCGTGGCAGGCCATGAGACAGCTGCATCCAGAGGCTATTGCTGCTATTCAGAGTAAAGCTCTCTTCAGCCAGGCAGAGGAAGCCCTGCTTGCCAAGATCACCTCTGTGAGTAAATGACATCAGCATTTTGATCACATGTATTGGAGGAAATATAGCAATGTATGCTTTTGAGATATTATTGTTTTACATTAGGCATGTGACGGTATCAAATTTTCGTGTTGCGATTAATTGCTGAAGCTTTTATCACGGTATACGGTATTATCACGATATTGAAATAAGTTGCAAAAAAAGTGTTGTCATAGTATAATAGGTTTAAGAACTCTTTTTGTAATGCACAGAAAATATATAAAGTAAATAGCAAACAGATTAAAGTGCAAAAGAATTAGGCTATAAAGAACAAAAGGTAACACTTTACAATAAAGTCTCATTATTTGATGCATTAACTAAGATTGAGCAATAGCTATATTTGTTACAGAAAGTATTATTTTTTGGTAATGTTAGTTAAGAAACACAACTGATCATTGTTAGTTTTATCTCAGGTCCATTAAATAAGTTCTTTTGATTGTAGTAATGTTAATAAATATTAACTAAGAAATTAACATTAATAATTAATGCTTTAAGTATTTTTTATTGTCAGTTTGGTAATAATGAATTAACATGTTAACTACTGAAGCCGTATGTCTCAAAGTTTTACTGAACAATAATAAATAATCAGAACATTTCTAATCATAAGGGCATGTTGTAGTCCAGATTAAAATATAAAAATGTTTAAGTTTGAAAATAAATAGCCTTTTAAGTCTTTAAGTATTAAATAACAACATTGAGATTACAAAAAATTTAATGGCTGTTTCAAGCATTTTAAAAACTTCACTGCACAGTTGCTTTGTTTGCGGGGTAACCGCTGCATTCTGCTGTTCCATCAGCGCCCTCTACTGTCAGAGAGTGAATGTACACTTTCATTCACCGCGTCTCCTTCATTTGTTCTGCCATGTGCTTCTCATGCACATTGGGCTCGTTTACATCTTTGCGCGTGTCCCTTTGACGCAGAAAACTGCGGTGTTGTGCATTTTATACTGTTGATGGGGAAAATATTCTTAAATGCATTATAAAAACTGTAATAATTGGTAGTAAATTAGTATTTACGGTATTTTGAAGTGTCCACGAGAACAATATTAAATTAGTATTTACGGTATTTTGAAGTGTCCACGATAACAATATTGTGCATATTCATTATCGTGATATATCGCATTACCGAATATCTGCACGTCTATTTTACATGCATCTCTTCTGTTCTGTTTACTTCATATTTAATTGATCCTTGCTTCATGTTTGTGAGCAGAGCAGTCAGCCTAAGCTGGAGGTTTTTCAGGATTTGCTGAACAAGCACCCAAATGTGTTTTACCCATCCCGCACTGCTAAAAATCTGCTGGTGCACTGGCAGCTGCTCAAGCAGTATTATTTACTGGAGGATCAAAGCGGTGAGATGCTGTCATATGTCACTGCAGTCTGATGGTCCTGTTTGTGCCGATCGCTGTCATTTAAACAACACATCTGATTTATTTATAGTTCAACCTCTGCCTAAAGGAGAGCAAGTGCTGAACTTCTCTGATGCTGAGCAGGTGGTTGATGATGCCAAACTCAAGTAAGCCAATTCTTTTTTTTTTTAAAGCTAAACTTAGGCTATATATGAACTACAACACGGTCACATGACTTCAGCATCACCATCGCTAAGCTTCCGACAAGTCTGGTTATGATCATTTATCTTGTTCATCAGGGACAGCAGAGATGAAGTTCTGGAGCATGGTGAGTTATTTCATACAGCCTCATGTTGTTTTTAATGTGTTTCAATGAAGTTATCGTAATGTTCTTTCCTGTGACTGTCTTAGACATGTTATGTTGCATTTCCTGTAGAGCTGATGCTTGCAGACAGACATCAGAAGCGTGAGATCAGACAGCTGGAGCAGGAGCTTCCTCGTTGGCAGGTGTTAGTGGATAGTATCACAGGTCAGATTTTGTGATGTTGTCTTCAGTATGGTTATAAGCTGAATGTGATCACTTAAGTGATTGTGTGATGTAATTATTTCAGGCATGAATTCACCAGACTTCGATAATCAGACACTGGCAGCTTTACGTGGACGAATGGTCAGATATCTGATGAGATCTAGAGAGGTCAGTGAACATTTGCTATGCACAGAAATATTGTGCTGTGACATTATAAGCGTGTATGAATGGAAAACATCTATTGTGCTTCTGTGATCATTTTGTTATGTGTAAAATAACCACATTATGTCCTTGAAAAGGCAGTTTTAGGGGCTCTGGACTAACATTTGAGAGCAGTAACACCAGTGCCACTAAGTTCTACAGATGATTTAGAACCTGATTTGGTAGTGCTTTTATTGACAACAGTAATGTGCAAAAAAAAAAAAAATTCTATAGGGAAAAATGTAAATATTATAAATATTTATAAATATTTAAATATTTATTATAAATGCTGCACATTTGTGGTCTGTTCTCCCGATATAATTTACGATATATCCCATTAATAATTCACTGGAATGCACAAAGAATCTCCTCCTCAAAGCCTCACGTCTCTTTCCAGGTTTGTTTTCACGGGTACATACAATTTATTAAAATGGAAATCACTTTGAAATAGTATCAAGTTCATGAACATTTTTATTAAGGCAACGTATATTACATAATGCAGATATATATCACTATAGTTATGTTCAACCCGTCCGTTATTGCTGTGGAAAGAATCACGCTTTTTCATGGTCTGTTGAAAGTACCTTGTTGATGCTTTTACACTTTTAAAAGTCCTTTTAATGTTAGTTGGTTGAAGGGTGAGTAGAATAATGTCATCTCATTGTACCCGGTTTAAAAATAAAACGCATTAACGGAAGTTACTCCCATAATTTGCGCAAAGCTTCATGGGGCGTTGGAATAAGGTGGATAGGTTTTGATTTTCATGATACTTTTGGACTTTTATACTTAAGTACAAAAGTGCCAAACTTTGACAAGATTTCATAAATTCAAAAGCAAAACGTGAAAAATATGTTAGGGAGTGGAAATGGCTAATAAACCAATAAGTGCTCCTCTGAAGGTTATAGTGGTAATTTCATGTCTTTTTTATTTTTAAGTGTTTGTTTGCCGCCATGTGTTAGTTTTCCTATGTCTTGAAACTTTTAGTTTTTACAAATGAGGGCAATCTTTAAAGGATGAACACATAATGTTTTTGGTCATCACATTAAAAATAACTTTAAAATTGAATAATATTTAGAGCTTTGAAGTGCTGGAAAAAGTTGTGTAAAGCCCTTGAAAAGTACTTGAATTTCACACTCAAAAGAATGTACGAACACTGAAATGAATTAATTAAATAATTAACTCTTTCTGCCGCAGTACCATGGTCATTGACGAATAAGGTTTTTAAAAGTGTAACAAAAGTGTAAACATGATAATTAGCTAGTTAGATTGCTAGCTAGCTAATAAAAGGACAATCAAACATTTTATATTTAGTACAAGTTTTTAAAATATTACAACATTTTCCATGTTTTTTAATAGCGGGACACGCTTATGAGTGTGAAAACATGAATTTTTCAAATAGTTAAGAGAAAGTTAGTTACTTTGCTTCACAACCATGTGGTCCTTTGCAGGTGTCTGAATGATGTCCCATCCAGTCACATGATAAGTGATCACACAATATGGTCCCTTTATATTGGTTACTCTGAATGAAATCAATGAAATTCAATTTTCCGGACATTCTTTCTCATAACAAAGCAACGGCTTCTACACATAATTTTAATACCATCTTGAACTGTACTGATATATGATGTTATAAAATCATGCCAGAATAAAATAATATAAAATATATACAGTGGGTACGGAAAGTATTCAGACCCCCTTACATTTTTCACTCTTTGTTATATTGCAGCCATTTGCTAAAATCATTTAAGTTCATTTTTTTTCCTCATTAATGTACACACAGCACCCCATATTGACAGAAAAACACAGAGTTGTTGACATTTTTGCAGATTTATTAAAAAAGAAAAACTGAAATATCACATGGTCCTAAGTATTCAGACCCTTTGCTCAGTATTTAGTAGAAGCACCCTTTTGATCTAATACAGCCATGAGTCTTTTTGGGAAAGATGAAACAAGTTTTTCACACCTTTTTACACTATATAAATAAAGGTGACTTATATACAAGCCACATATTTACAGTGGCCCCAAAAGGTATTTTTACACAAAATAATCTACAAAAGTCACTGCATTAGAGAACAAATTATTGATTAAACTTCATTCTACAGTATGTGCACTTGTAATTGCACAAGAAAGTACTTAGTGGTGTAAAGTAACTGCATAAGTTTAGTGTTATGCTTGGGTACTGGTTTAGTATCTGGTTTTTACACTGGTATTGTGATTACTATAGTAAAGTACATAGTATTTGCATACAGAACAGGGCTGTAAGTGCTACCAAATATATTCTATCTATTTCTGTATAAGTAACTTTTGAATTATCTATTGTTTTAAAAACCTCTTTTTGTCATATGCTTCACTTGAAATGTGTTTGTGCTGTCTTTTTTTTTATTTGAAATAAATGTCACTTGTTTTAATATTTAGTCATTAAAATATTGTGAGATGTTTTTAAAGGAACAGTTCAGCACAGATGTCCAGTAACAAACTCTGACATGTTTCAGATCACACTGGGTCGTGCTACTAAAGACAAGCAGATTGACGTAGATCTGTCTTTGGAGGGACCTGCATGGAAGATCTCCAGAAAACAAGGTTGGACAGTTCAACAGCATTATTCATGGTATTCATGATTAAACTGCACAGTGCTTTCATTTGGTGTAAACGCAAGCATTGACTAAAGTGGACATGGATCAACTCCGGTAGCCGTGTCACAGCCGTAACGTGTGTAAATGAGGGATGACTATGGCTATATACACACTGCAGCTAAATTCGATTGTCAGTTCACCTGTTAGTGCTTAATCCTGTTCCATACACACACAGTTCAGTAAAATACGCATTCTTCAACTGAACAACCCAACTAAACAACTTAATAAAGTTTTTAATCAGAGACGTTTCTCCCTTCTGTATGTGGGGTAAAGAAATCACAGGGAAAGCAGTATGAACCTTGGCTCATTCTTGTTGCCAGATCTTGCTGGGAAAAAAGCGAACCAAAACAAGCCCATAATAAAACAATATAAATCAAATATAATAATATAAATTATCTTCATGCTGAAAATAATAGCAAATTATTGTGACCCGCGTCTGCTCACTTTAATATCTCCATAAACCCAATTGCTTTGAGCTGAACTTGAACTAAAAGCATTAAATGCTTAATAAATGAACATGGAAACACTGCAGGAGTGCGTTCTGTGTGAAACAGGCATAAACAAAACACTGCTTTAGTTAACATTTCTGAAAATAACGAGTGTTTTGTCGCTGTAATATTACTTTGGACACAATAACAGATACCAAACGCATGAGATGCCAGAACGTTGCTATGGTTTCCAAGCTGTCAATCGTTGCAGTTCCGGAATTGAGTCATGTTCCGTTCACACATGGAACGATAATTTAGGGGATTCACTCCTGTATTTAAATGCAGTTGTCACTCCTGGAACTTGCAGTGTGTATTGTACATGGTCTAACTTTGCAACTACATGTCAACTTATTCTACTCACTCAAACCCTGACTTAAAATTTTACTAAAACTCTGAGAGTTGGTTGCAAAGTTATATTTGTTACCTTTATTAAGTGGACCATCGAAATAAAGTGTAATCCATGCTTCCTTTTTTTTCATGTCAGCTGTAACTGAAGCACATCATCACATCAGCCACTATTTAATGTCTCGCATGATTCATATAATTTTAAACATTTTTAAGCTTCGAAATTTTTAATTAAATGGAATAATGTTTGTTTTCTAACTTCAGGGATCATTAAACTGAAAAATAATGGAGATTTTTTCATCGCTAATGAAGGCCGGAGACCCATTTACATTGATGGACGACCAGTTTTATCTGGAAACAAGTGGAAACTCAATAACAACTCTGTTATGGAGGTATGGAGAGAGACAACTTAAAGGGTTAGTTCACCCAAAAATGAAAATTGTCAATAATTACTCACCCTCATGTCGTTCCACACCTGTAAGACCTTCATTCATCTTCGGAACACAAATTAAGATATTTTTGATGAAATCCAAGAGTGTTTTTTTTTATCTCCCATAGAAAGCAATGAAATTACCACATTCAAGGTTCAGAGAAGTAGTAAAAACATCATTAAAATAGTTCATGTGACTACAGTGGTTTCACCTTAATGTTCTGAAGTGAAGAGAATACTTTTTGTGTGCAAAAACAACAAAAATAACGACTTTATTCAACAATTTCTTCTCTTTCTTTGTCATTCTCCTATGCACTGTAGTCATGTTGACCATTTTAATAATGTCTTTACTACTTTTCTGGACCTAGAATGTGGTAATTTCATTGCTTTCTATGGGAGATAAAAACAAAACTTGGATTTCATCAAAAATATCTTAATTTGTGTTCCGAAGATGAACTAAGGTCTTACGGGAGTGGAACGACATGAGGGTGAGTAATTAATGACAGAAATCACATTTTTGGGTGAACTAACCCTTTAATTTGAGTGACAGAATTACAGCTGTTACAGCTTACACTGCACATTTTGTACATGGTATATAAATTACTTTTGTTTTAGGTGTTTAAGTACTATTAAAAGGATTGTGACTTGTGACTTTGGAAGCGGCAATAATATTAAAAAAAAAAATTATTCACATCAATCACACATTTTGTAGGTCACTATAATGTTTACTCTATCCCTATCCTATAGTATGAATTAATTTTTTAAAGCTTAGCTTTGTTAAAGCTATCTTTTGTTGTTTGATTAACATTAATGACACCAACAGCAGCACGTATTTTTAGGTTGCTGTCACTTTAAGACGGAATGTACGGATCTAATATGATACACAACCGATTTCCTGCTGAACTGTTTAAGTTCACTTAAGACATAACTGACTGTTTTTACGAGAATACTTGCCAAGATGGGCATTTTGACAATTTTGTGTGCATGTGTTCGTTTAAGCACAAGGAAACGTGAAAGAGGAATCAATTTGGTGTTAATTCAAATTAACTTGAATGTTTAAACTTTGCAACTAATCTGCAAATCACATGTATGCTGAAGCATGTTGCCTGGTCCGTACGGATCACAGATCAACTAAGATCAATTACACCCCTAGTGCAGAATCAGGTCTATATGTAATGCTGTAGCTGGCACTTTAATTGTCATTAAGAGTCATAATCTATTTAGTTTAATTGTGCTGGGGCCTTTTTTGCCCCGATTGAATCTGGGTGCATTCATTTTGGTGACATTTTGGCCCCAAGCACTGTCAATTTCTGACCCTGATGTGCACTGATCTCATACATGGCCTCTCTGCAATCAATTTGCTGCTGTGTAACTACTGTGTTAGACTTTTTTTCCCCCCAAAATGACTGATTTTGTAATGGTAATTTCCAGTTGTTGTTTTTTTTTTTCAGCAGTTGCGAAAAACTGGAGGGATTCATATAGCTCTTTGCCAATAAAAACAATGTCATATAGTTTTAGTAGCTTAAGATGTGTATATTATTGAGGATCTAACTGTTAAAATGCTAATTATGGATAAATAATGTGATTGACTCTAAAGATGTTGCCATTTAAAAAAAAAGTCGTCATCTAGCCTAATACTGGTATTGCATAATAAACATGTTCTGCAGTCGTCTATGATGTAGTGACTCTTTGGAAGAAATAAAAAATCAGGTCAATAAAGCACATCTTTGTTTGTTTTGTCCAGATTGCAGGTCTTCGCTTTGTGTTCCTGATCAACCAGGAGTTGATCTCTCTCATTAAAGCTGAAGCTGCCAAGATGAACCAGCCGTAATACTGAACTCACCGGACAAACACGATTCAGTCTGCGGCCGACGCGACGCTATCTTTATCTCGGTGTAGAGTCGTAAACAGAAGACCTTTTAGCACAAGATTATAAGGGCTTTCATAGCAACAGCTGAGCCTGCATCTGGAGTTCAGATCGGAGGAAAATCATTTGGAGATTTTCTATGCTTATTATTTAGGCACATTTGGACTGAAGGAACTGACTGTTTGAGAACATATGACAGAATCATTGTTATTTGTATAAGTGAACCTTTTTCAATTCAGTGTTTTGTTGACTTGTACATTTTTGTTTATAATTAAAACTCAGTAACCTTGTATTGTCTAATCAAAGACGGTATGCTAATATTCTTCTCAGACAGAATTAGTGTAAATATGCAGATGACGATAGATTAAAACAGGAAAGTGTTTTAATGATGCATCTGTGTGTTAGTAATGTCTTTATGTTTGTAATTAACTTTTGTTAACTGAGTTGCAAACTTTGTTCCTTGACTGTTGCACTCACAGAGTGGACACAAGTAACCTACAATGCCTGAAAGTACATTTAAAAATAAAGGTTTAGATCTAATTATAAATGCACAATTAGTAAATACACTACAGGTCAAAAGTTTGGTTTGGAATAATTAAGGTTTTTAACATGTTTGAAAGACATCTTTTCTGCTATTATTTGATCAGTAAAAATAATATTGGGAAGCATATTTATTAAAATGTCACATGATCCTTTACAAATCATTCAAATTTAATGTAAAAACTGTTTTTAACATTGATGATAATCAGAAATGTTTAAAATCAGAGCAGCAAATCATATTAGAATGATTTCTGAAGGATCATGTGACACAGGGTTAGTTGAAAATAATGTCATTTATTACTCACCCTCATGTCGTTCCACACCCGTAAGACCTTCGTTCATCTTCAGAACACAAATTAAGATATTTTTGTTGAAATCCGATGGCTCAGTGAGGCCTCCATTGACAGCAAGATTAATAACACTTTCAGGTGCCCAGAAAGCTACTAAAAACATATTTAACCAGCAATGACATTTCCTCTCTCAAGATCCATAAAGGTACTAAAAACATTTAAATCGGTTAATGTGAGTACAGTGGTTCAATATTAATATTATAAAGCAACGAGAATATTTTTGGTGCGCCAGAAGAACAAAATAACGACTTATTTAGTGACTTATTTAGCACTGCTTCATGAAGCTTCGGAGCGTTATGATTCTTCTGTGTCAAATCATGATTCGGATCGCGTGTCAAACTGCCAAAATCACGTGACTTTGGCGCTCCGAACCGCTGATTCATTACGCTCTGAAGCTTCCTGAAGCAGTTTTTTGAAATCGGCCATCACTATATAAGTCGTTATTTTGTTTTTTTGGCTCACCAAAAATATTCTCGTCGCTTTATAATATTAATATTGCACCACTGTACTCACATGAACTGATTTAAATATGTTTTTAGTACATTAATGGATCTTGAGAGAGGAAATGTCATTGCTCCCTATGGAGGCCTCACTGATCCATCGGATTTCAACAAAACTATCTTAATTTGTGTTCCGAAGATTAACGAAGGTCTTACGGACGTGAAATGACATGATGGTGAGTAATTAATGACATAATCTTCATTTTTGGCTGAACTAACCATTTAAGAGAAGTAATATGCTGACAATTCAGCTTTGATCATAGGAATATGTTCATAATATTAATATTATAAAGCGACAAGAATATTTTTGGTGAGCCAAAAAAACAAAATAACGACTTATATAGTGATGGCCGATTTCAAAACACTGCTTCAGGAAGCTTCGGAGCGTAATGAATCAGCGTGTCGAATCAGCGGTACGGAGCGCCAAAGTCACGTGATTTCAGCAGTTTGCCGGTTTGACATGCGATCCGAATCATGATTTGACACAGAAGAATCATAACGCTCCGAAGCTTCATGAAGCAGTGCTAAATAAGTCACTAAATAAGTCGTTATTTTGTTCTTCTGGCGCACCAAAAATATTCCTGTTGCTTTATAATATTAATATTGAACCACTGTACTCACATTAACCGATTTAAATATGTTTTTAGTACCTTTATGGATCTTGAGAGAGGAAATGTCATTGCTGGTTAAATTTGATCAGTAAAAACTAAATATATTCTATTGGAATATATTTTACATTTTAAAATATATTCCAATAGAATATTTCTTACAAATTTTTACCGTATTTTTGATTAAATAAATGCAGCCTTGGTGAGCATAGAGACTTTCAAATATATATATATTTTTAAGTTTTGGTTGTTAGTGAATCTGCTTTTTTCATCAGCATAATGTTTACCTTCCTCTATGGAATGTTCTAGAAAATGACAATGACAAATGCTTGATACTAAAATGAGCTAGATTATCAATTGTTGAGTGAAACAGCGGTGTTTGTATACCTGCAAAAGAATATACATCTGATATATTTATATAGTGAAAAACAAAAGCACAAGAGCTCGTGATGATGCCGCAGGCTGCGTCCACGTCACACTCGTGCGTCTCAGTTCATTTTTCCAAGCGGACAGCGAAGGATCGACATCGCGAGCTCATGGCATATTCTGCTTCTCCGCGGACTTCAGTGTAATTACAGTAAGACGCTCTCCTTGTTATTAATGAATAAAAGCGAAGTCGTTAGTGGTTGGAATTCGAAGCAACATTGTGTGTGTGTTCGTTTGTCAAGTGTTATGCGGAATCGCAACTCGGTAGGATGAGTGTTTTGAGATGCACATTACTTTTTTTTTTTTTTTTTTAAAGCCTACTAATGATATAAAAATGTTTTATTTAATCGCTTTTGATTAAAAATATATGCATGGATGCATATTATAAGTTATAATAAAAGTAGTTCCATTTTAGAACGAGTTCCAGAAATACTTTTTAAAAGTGTTTCATTTTCTATTTTAATTGACGACCTATTTTATTTTTTCCCCACATGAAAAAATACTATAGTAATTTATAGTAAATAATATAGTGTTTTTGAAGCATACTATTATAAATTGTAGTATACTGTATATTAAGGTGACCAGATTTCTGAAATGGAAACTGGGAACATTTCCTATTTGAGTGGTCAAAATATCACCAAAATCTAATTTGTTATTATCTATTTATTAAAAAACAGGGACAATGATTTTTTTGAATGTTTTTGTTTTTAATTGTTGTGGGTTCCTTATATTATTACATTAATAATTATTATGATTTAGTTTGATTATTATAATTTTTGCTCTGGTTTTAATACACCTCACTAAAAAACTATTACATGATTAATAAAAGCACTGTTAAAGCAGTTCAAAACATGCTTGTTATAACGTAAGTATGACTTTACAAAATGACTTTACGTTACAAAAATAAAACAACAAATGTAAGAAGATAAGACAAATAAAACGGCATTTAACAAATATTAACATTTTGGATTTAATATTTAAATTTTCACAAGCTGTTTTTGTATACAGAAATTACAACTGTTTTAACTTATTTTAACTATTATTTTGCATTTTAGACTCATTTTAAGCACAAAGTAAGTTGCACGTGTATTATTTATTTTATTAAATTTTTTATTCATATCTGTGTGTACCCTCACCACGTGATATAGTTAGGACATGTGTGGAAATTGCTGCGTTGTGACTGTGTAACTTTTGTGGACGTTTAAAATTGTGCAAAACAATCTCGCACCCTGTTGAGGCTCAAACAGTATTAATTTAATTTAAAGGTGCCGTAGAACGTGTTTTCAAAAGATGTAATATAAGTCTAAGGTGTCCCCTGAATGTGTCTGTGAAGTTTCAGCTCAAAATACCCCATAGATGTTTATTTAATTCTTTTTTTTAACTGCCTATTTTGGGGCATCATTAAATATGCGCCGATTCAGGCTGCGGCCCCTTTAAATCTCGTGCTCCCCGCCCCCGGAGCTCGCGCTTGCCTTAAACAGCATAAACAAAGTTCACACAGCTAATATAACCCTCAAAATGGATCTTTACAAAGTGTTCGTCATGCAGCATGTCTAATCGTGTAAGTATGGTATTTATTTGGATGTTTACATTTGATTCTGAATGAGTTTGATGGTGCTCCGTGGCTAAAGCTAACATTACAAACTGTTGGAGAGATTTATAAAGAATAAAGTTGTGTTTATGAATTATACAGACTGCAAGTGTTTAAAAAATGAAAATTACGACAGTCTTGTCTCCGTGAATACAGTAAGAAACGATGTTAACTTTAACCACATTTAACAGTACATTAGCAACATGCTAACGAAACATTTTGAAAGACAATTTGCAAATATCACAAAAAATATCATGGATCATGTCAGTTATTATTGCTCCATCTGCCATTTTTCGCTGTTGTCTTTGCTTGCTTACCTAGTCTGATGATTCAGCTGTGCACAGATCCAGACGTTAATACTGGCTGCCCTTGTCTAATGCCTTGAACATGAGCCGGGACTGTCCCCGGAAAACGGGGACGTCTGGTCACCCTACCTAAAATTGCATTTTACATGAGCTGGCATATGCAAATATTGGGGGCGTACATATTAATGATCCCGACTGTTACGTAACAGTTGGTGTTATGTTGAGATTCGCCTGTTCTTCGGAGGTCTTTTAAACAAATTAAATTTACATAAGAAGGAGGAAACAATGGAGTTTGAGACTCACTGTATGTCATTTCCATGTACTGAACTGTTGTTATTCAACTATGCCAAGGTAAATTCAATTTTTGATTCTAGGGCACCTTTAACATGAATAGTTAGTATGTTACTACCTTAAACCGGGGACATTTCCGGGGACAGCTCCAGTCGGGGACAGAACACCAAAAACCGGGACTGTCCCCGGAAAACGGGGACGTCTGGTCACCCTACTGTATATGTTATACTTATTTACAACACTTAGCTAATGAATGCTAGCATAGTATTAGCTAAAGTGAACTGATAAACTGTAATTGTAAAAAATAGTTTTTACTACAGTAAACTGTAGTGTATTGGAGCATAATACCCTAAGTGTAAAGCATATGTTTGACTTTTATAGCAAAGTACTGCACAGATCTGACATGATAATTCAGCTTTCTCAAACTGCGGCTTTTTATAACAACATGCATTTTAACTTCTTAAAGGAGGAGATTGATCTCGCGAAGCAGCTAGAACGTTTATTTAAACTGTGCCTGGTGTAAGTAACCTTACTAAAAAACTGATTTAATTCATTTCCCACTACTAAATGACAAGTGTGAGGGCGTGTTGGACGCAAACATCAAGAAAGATTCACTTTCACGTAGAATAACAATTTTAAGAACTAATCTTTTGAGGACGAAATGCAGTGTTCTGTCATGAAGCTGTAGATTGCTTAGGCCGATATGTTTTTAACCCAATCTGCTTTCAGTCATGTCATTCTTTACAAGGTACAGCTCATTGGTTTCTGCTGTATCAGTAGCCAATGAGCTTGCTGCTCAGCCTTCAAATACTTGGTCAGCATTTACTATAGCAGTGCGGCGTGCCTTCAGAAACCCTCCACCTTCCCCAGCTCCACCTGTATAGCTCTGCTACGGGTAATTCATGTATGCTGTATTGAATAGCAGCAGCAGCGTGTCATGTATGTATTGGCAATTTGACAGTAGCAAGTCCTGTACTTGTACTGCAGCAGCAATAGTCAACAGCAGCATCTGTTCCACCAAGATCAAATAAATATATCAGCACTATCATATCCATTAACATGCCAAACACTCAGAGAGTTGTCATGATAGAACTAATTGAAGGGGAAATTTTTTGCACCTACATCAGTAACCCGGATGCGCGGCCATATTGGAGATACTCGGATGTAAACAACAGCATGGGTTGCATGGTTAATGTACTACTGAAGATGTTCTACTAATTTATGATGTCTAAACCATGGGAAAAAATGTGTGTAAGCTGATAAATCATATAGAGAAGGACTTAGTAAGCAGGAAAGGCTGCAATATTTTGACAAACTAAAGTTAATAAGTGGTAAAGATCCGTACGTGCTGATCTTGTACAGGTCAGATCTTTTACCTAGAATACCATAATAATAAATAAAGCACTATTAACTAAATTTCAGTAACAAAAAATATGTAGAAGTCTTGTACTATTGGAGTAGGTTATGAAATGAGATTAGAATAAATTTTTTAAGGCAAGAATTTAACAAACAGCAAACTTTTACTTTTACACGACAAAATTATTTAAGATATTAGCCTAATATTTCACCTACCTGACAAGAAATGATAAGAGCAAACACGAATGTCGTTAAGATTCTTGCCCTGGAAATCCTGGTTCAGTTAGGCCAACCACAAATGCCTTCTTTCCTCAGACAATTTTTTGCACACTTTTTCTTGATTTATTATAAGTTTTGCCATTCTATAGTACTCCAAATGTTTTTCCCGGTCCGACCAATTAGTACAGCCTAAAACGCGACAATAACTGACCATTTTCAGCAGCAATGATCAGCTAAATTTGCGAGTTCCGTTCGGTTTAGAGCATAGTTGACGTTCACTCCCGCCAATATGGCCGACTTCCAGAATGATGATGATTCGTGAAAACACCCTATTCAACTTAGAACACTCTTCAGTCACAGAAATGTGACAAAACATCCCTAGACACAATTAATTACAGTATTACTCAATTTAATCCAGTGTTTTATAGTTTAATGTTAAAGTTGGCTTAATATTGGTAAATATTTCAGTAGTACGTTGAAGTAGAGTCAGTGGGATTTGTTTTTGGCCCTTTATGTGGCCTAGTTAATAAAAATGCTGAGAAACCAAGATTCCACACTGCTGGCCCTGAGAGCAAGGTTAATGTTTTCTGTACACAAGAACTGCACGAACCAAAGCAAGTGTGTAATCCATTATGACGCAATCATGTCAGTCCATCTAAACCTTTTTTTGGTTCATTTCACATGGCTGTTTGGTGTTTAAAACGAGGCTCTAGTTTGATCATTTTATTTCCAAGAGACTTTCTCTATGCCAGTAGTCTTTCTGCTTAACACCCTCTTCTTATCATGTGCAAATATATGTTTATGGTGGTCATTAACCGTTTTAAAGCCAGTAGCCCATCGCTGATATAAAGCTAATAGACTGATATGTGATGGTGGAGTGAGTAAATGAATGTTGCAAATTTTAAATATGGGGTGTGAATCATTCTGAGATGCAGTGAGATATTCAGCGCTTTAAGTGACTACAGCTTGACTTCTCTTTTCATTGGAGTTTTAGGAGTTTTTTTCTTTTCTTTTTTTTGGGTCATGACCCAGCAGGCTTACGTGTGGTTGCAGTGATAAGACGAATGTTTTGATGAGTCATGATGGTTAGTCTGTAGATTCATGCACTATACTTTTAAACTCACCAAGTGTTTCATGTTTAATATATTGCTGGTAAACTGAAAGGTACATTTAGGAAGGAATGGCTCTGTTGACCCCATTCTTCTTTATAAGTTCTAAGAACCTTATTGAACCTCATATTAAACACTTTCTTTTAATTCATAAACTTGACTCACATTTTTTTCATTGTAGGGAATATAGGCCCCTAAAATAAGGGAAGTTTCACAAAATTGATGCATTATTGCTAAAGACCTCTTGATTAGATATCACAATCATATTTAGTTGCCCATTCTTTGGCACTCATTGTCAAGGGTTTGGATTTCTATTTAAGCAATTTAAATATTATTAAAAAATATAATTTAAAAAGTGTCAATGGCCACTTATGCAAGGCTTTTATTTTAACACATTAGATGTTTTGTCCCGTCTGCTAACAGAACTGACCTCGTTTGCATAACAAGATCCCTTCCTTATCAAATATAGACCCATTTCGTGTCTTGCACTCTCTACTAATTAGACCTTAATCAACGTAGATGCCATACTGAATTAGTGTTTTCAAAAGTACTGACTTCGATAACAAGTCGGCACTGAAATTTTACAAATGTGATGCTTTGAGTGCTGTTGAGCGGATTCATAAACACCTCTGATTGGCCATTGTGTTCACAACCTCATCAGATATGTCTGTGATTGGCTACAGTGGTCAACGCACGGGAACTTTTGAAAGCACACAGAAGTGTTTGAATTTGAAAGTGGGAGCGTTTGAAAGCAGGCGTCTATCAGCAGACCGGTGCTTTCAAACGCTCTCGTGTGTATCTGTGTAAGCGATCGGTGAAAAGCGTCACTGATGTCTATTTACAACATGTTTCTGAAGCGTTGATCATTGTAGCCAATCACAGACATATCTGTTGAGCGCGTAAACACGATGGCCAATCAGAGGTGTTTAGGAATCCACTCAACAGCGCTCAAAGCATCACATTTTTTAAAATTTCAGTACCAACTTGTAATTTTCAAAACTCACAACTTTCAAAACTGTTCTATGGAGTTTTTCTCTACTGAAAGTCTTTAGAAAAGACATTTCATTAGTTGAACATCAGGCATGTTGTTAAACAACAGCAAAATCTATTGAAAACACTGTACTTCTATACCTCAAATTAAATGTGGGCGGTGTCCGAACGCTGGCATTGACTTTACAGGCAGCATTTGCGCACAAAGGTATATCATGAAAATGATTTTGGAGAGACTTCTGAGGCAACATAATGGTTTAATAATCTACAACAAAACATCTCTCTCAAAAAAAAGAGCTTTCTGATAACTAAGTGAATATTTAATAACTACAATAGTACTTTCTAGCTAGAAATTACATAAAGTGGAAAAAGTTGGTCGAAACCAAAAAACACAAAGAATAAGTCTGATTCATAAAGGTTCCTAAGTGTTAAGACTAGGTCTCCGCTCCTCTATTACTTAAAGGGTTAGTTCACCCAAAAATGAAAATAATGTCATTAATGACTCACCCTCATGTCGTTCCAAACCCGTAAGACCTCCGTTCATCTTCGGAACACAGTTTAAGATATTTTAGATTTAGTCCGAGAGCTTTCTGTCCCTCCCTCCATTGAAAATGTTTGTACGGTGCACTGTCCATGTCCAGAAAGGTAATACAAACATCATCAAAGTAGTCCATGTGACATCAGTGGGTTAGTTAGAAGTTTTTGAAGCATCGAAAATACATTTTGTTCCAAAAATAACAAAAACTACGACTTTATTCAGCATTGTCTTCTCCTCCGGGTCTGTTGACAATCCGCGTTCATGACTCCGCAGTGACGCTGCGGTTGGCATCCAGCTTATTGGTGCATTACCGCCCCCTTCTGCTCCGGACAGTGACGCTGCTGACATAAGATGCTGCTGACGTGTTATCTGGTGCGCCCGAGCTTCGTTTACAGTCTGAGGGAGACGCACGCTGTATTCAAGCTATTCTACATTGTTTGTATTTTGGTATTGCTATATTTTTTAAAATGGTTCGTAAGTGTGCATGACCCCCGTCAGCAGCGTCTTACGTCAGCAGCGTCACTGTCCGGAGCAGAAGGGGGCGGTAATGCACCAATAAGCTGGATGCCAACCGCCGTAGAACAGGAAAGAAGAAGAAGCAGCGTCACTGCGGAGTCATGAACGCGGATTGTCAACAGACCCGGAAGAGAAGACAATGCTGAATAAAGTCGTCGTTTTTGTTATTTTTGGACCAAAATGTATTTTCGATGCTTCAAAAAATCCTAACTAACCCACTGATGTCACATGGACTACTTTGATGATGTTTTTATTATCTTTCTGGACATGGACAGTGCACCGTATATACATTTTCAATGGAGGGACAGAAAGCTCTCGGACTAAATCTAAAATATCTTAATTTGTGTTCCGAAGATGAACGAAGGTCTTACGGGTGTAGAACGACATGAGGGTGAGTCATTAATGACATAATTTTCATTTTTGGGTGAACTAACCCTTTAAGAGTGCTGGAGAGGTATCCTAGTTAGGAGTAACAAGATGGACAGAGATGAGACCACACACTTTCCAACAAATATATAGATTTATTGGAGTTATATGATGACAGAGAGTTGATAAAATGATACAAGCTTGATTGTCGAGGTATTCTTTTTGTACCTTACCTAGAAAGAAATTTGATCATTTGTCCTACTCTACAAATCAATGCTCTAACTGCAGAAATTAAAGTAATGAAATGCAGCAGTGCATTTTTTAAAATATTTTGAAGATGAAGGAAGAACAAAACACTAAACTTGGTCAAGGTATTTATCTGACAAAATCATTTAGCAAAAAAAAGAAGAAAAAAATGCAAAAAAAAGCACACCCTGACTGACTACAACATAATCAGTTTTTAATAATATTTAGTTGGTTCTCTCATTTTTGCATGTTCATAGTTTCTTTGTATGACAGCCTGGCCAAAATTATGTCAGTACAATTTGACGTTTCATTGCGAAGCATTTCCTGAAACCACACTTCCAACAAACATTCATAAACTTGTGTGGTTTGAATCTGTGGTTAGAAGCATAATTTCTTGTTTATATGAAGATGACTTGCATAGATCATGCTCTTGCACACAATGAGCAAGCTAATATTAAAGGGTTAGTTCACCCAAAAAGGAAAATTCTGTCATTAATTACTCACCCTCATGTCGTTCCACACCCGTAAGACCTTCGTTCATCTTCAGAACACAAATTAAGATATTTTTGATGAAATCTGATGACTCAGTGAGGCCTGCATTGACAGCAAGATAATTAACACTTTCAGATGCCCAGAAAGCTACTAAAGACGTATTTAAAACAGTTCATGTGACTACAGTGGTTCAACCTTAATGTTATGAAGTGACCAGAATACTTTTTGTGCCAAAAAAACAAAATAGCAACTTTATTCAACAATATCTAGTGATGGGCGATTTCAAAACACTGCTTCATGAAGCTTTGAAGCTTTACCAATCTTTTGTTTCGAATCAGTGGTTTGTAGCGTGTATCAAACTGCCAAAGTCACGTGAACTATTGAAATTACGAAACACTTATGACGTAACAAGACCTTGTTTACTGAAATCACTTGACTTCGGCAATCCGAACAACTGAGCCATCGTATTTCATCAAAAATNGATGACTTGCATAGATCATGCTCTTGCACACAATGAGCAAGCTAACATTAAAGGGTTAGTTCACCCAAAAAGGAAAATTCTGTCATTAATTACTCACCCTCATGTCGTTCCACACCCGTAAGACCTTCGTGCATCTTCAGAACACAAATTAAGATATTTTTGATGAAATCTGATGACTCAGTGAGGCCTCCATTGACAGCAAGATAATTAACACTTTCATTGCCCAGAAAGCTACTAAAGACATATTTAAAACAGTTCATGTGACTACAGTGGTTCAACCTTAATGTTATGAAGTGACAAGAATACTTTTTGTGCCAAAAAAACAAAATAGCAACTTTATTCAACAATATCTAGTGATGGGCGATCGAATCAGTGGTTTGTAGCGTGTATCAAACTGCCAAAGTCACGTGAACTATTGAAATTACGAAACACTTATGACGTAACAAGACCTTGTTTACTGAAATCACTTGACTTCGGCAATCCTAACAACTGAGCCATCGTATTTCATCAAAAATCATCTTGATTTGTGTTCCAAAGATGCACGAAGGTCTTACGGGTGTGGAACGACATGAGGGTGAGTAACTAATGACAGAATTTGGGAATTTTTGGGTGAACTAACCCTTGAAGTTCATTCTTTATTATTCAATTTAAATATATACATTTCAATAAATATTTTTTAGTGTGTCAGCACCATTTTTGAAGAGTGTGCATGCATAAGGGAAAGTGAGAAGTTCCTTATATCTGTTATATAACTAAATGAGCATTTGACTGTGGATTCATCATAACAGATCACCAGAGCTTTTGAACTGTGTCATTGTACTTTGACAGCTTGGTGTTCTTCTTTCTCTCTTTACTCAGAAAGTGCAATGCAGAACCTAAAGAATTGCCAAGGTCTTGCTCCGGTCTTCCTTATCAGGAGTCAAAGGTAATTCTGCCATTTCATAAAAACCTTTGTTCTTTTATCATTTATGTGTTTCTAAATAAGACATATGAAAGTTTATTTTTCTAGGATTCATGGTTCACTTAAATGGCAACTTGATTTAATCTTTTTTTGTTCAATGTAAATTATTAAAATGACAAGGCAATGACAATTATGAAATTGTTGCATAAACTTCTTTAAACTCTCAGTTCCAGGATTTCAAAGAGCATTATCCCATCCTTGTCTGTGTGGGATGGGCATCTTTCCTCTCGCTGGAGGAGCACCGGTGGACATGGAAGGCAGAAATACTTCAGTGACAGGGTGCCGAAGTTTAGATTTGCTCTGGCAGGGCTGCTGGCGGGTACCGGAGCTGTTTTAGCCTATAGGCACCACCAAGGCAAGGTGAGACATTTTCCCCAATTTAAAAAAAAAATAAAAATTGGAAAGAACTCTAAAGATATAAAAAGGGAAAATCTACAGCAGCTGACTGATTCATATATAGATCTATTAAAAATAACAGCATTGTCACACAATGGATGAAAACACCTGTTACAAACCCTGTCAAAAAGTTGTTAAAATTGCACAAAACTGGTGACCGAAAGGATTGTTTCAAGCATGCCTGGATGGCAGGAACGGTGCTCCTGTTGACCCAAGTCTTGCCACATTTTCTCAAGAGTAATTTAAAAACTATTAAAAAAATAATCTGTACAAATTAATATGAACATTAACCAAACTAATCTATCTACTAAGGGTCTGGTATGGTAAGAGTTATATGTACGTACCTCTTTCATTACTTATACCTGAGAATGAGGGAGAAGAATAATCATGTTTTGCAAATATATATTATGTATCTTAAATGTATATGCCTGATATATTGCCTGGTCCTTGGCAGGTCTTAAAATTAGGTAAATACAAGCTCAGATGAACAACAACACAGGACATATTGCACTGTGTCATTATTTATTTAGGAAAAATAAAGAAAAAGAAAAAGAAGCCATGGGTGACAAACTAAGTACACCCCATGATTTAGTTGCTTGTAGAGCCAATCAGGAGGAAAATGTTACAAAACTGAAAAGCACCTTGTGTTATAGAAGTACAAAATAAATAGAATAATGAAAAATAAAACTTTAGGTGTGTCATAGTTTTCTCCACATAAACTTTATTTAAACATTCAAAAACATTAATTCTAGTGAACTTTGGCTGTTTTCGAAATCGCCCCCTATACCTTCATTCACTATTCCCTACATATTCCCTCCTCAAGTAAACTAATATAGTTTACTTGAGGAGTGACTGAAAACGAGTGAGTGAATTCAGACACTGAGTGCACCGGAAGGGCTGCCGCTTTTGCATAGTTTGTGTTTGCTGTTTAATGATCATTTGAAGCTTAGAAAACTGGCAGCTCCAGTATAAAATATTTATCTTGAACTCTGTCAATGAAACTGTCATGTATAAACCTTATTTAAACAATTTAAAAATCAATTAAAAAGGAATTTATACCTGTATGATGTTATGCTGCAACCACATTGGACCAGCGGTTTGGAAAATGGATGGATGATTCATCTGCGGGCGCCATCTTCTGGCAAGATGCAGGAATTAATTCTGTGCGACCCTTACAGTGCATTATGGGTGTTCTCTAGCCGTTGTGCTTACATTGGTTGTACACTCATTATTGCGGTGCATTGTGGGGATTGAATGAGTACACTTGATAAGGTCCACTATGGTTTCAGACATCACTACAAATGGCTGTTCCCTCAATTAGCGCCTTGTTTAAATGGGGTGATTTCAGACACAGCCTTATGGTGCGTTCACACCAGATGCGAATGAAGCTTTCCTGTAGCTCAGTGGTTAGAGCATGGCAGTAGCAATGCCAAGGTCATGGGTTCGATCCCAGGGATTGCACATACTCAGAGACAAATGTATAGTATAATGCAATGTAATGCAATGTAAGTCGCTTTGGATAAAAGCGTCTGCCAAATGCATAAATGTAAATGTAAATGAAGCGTTAAGCGCAAGTAATTGAAATGTTAACGGGTTAGTTCACCCAAAAATGAAAATTCTGTCATTTATTACTCACCCTCATGCTGTTCCACACCCGCAAGACCTTCGTTAATCTTCGGAACGCAAATTAAGATATTTTTTGATTAAATCCGATGGCTCAGTGAGGCCTCCTTAGGGAGCAATGACATTTCCTCTCTTAAGATCCATAAAGGTACTAAAATATATTTAAATCAGTTCATGTGAGTACAGTGGTTCAATATTAATATTATAAAGCCACGAGAATATTTTTGGTGAGCCAAAAAAAACAAAATAACGACTTATATAGTGATGGCGGATTTCAAAACACTGCTTCAGGAAGCTTCAGAGCGTAATGAATCAGCATGTCGAATCAGTGGTTCGGAGCGCCAAAGTCACATGATTCAGCAGATTGGCGGTTTGACACGCGATCCGAATCATGATTTGACACAAAAGAATCATAACGCTCTGAAGCTTCCTGTTGTTTATTCAGAGGAAGTGTGCATAAAGAAGTGGATGAGTCTGGGACACATATTTAAAGGAGAGGGAGAGCCCCTCTCATGACGCGAATTCACGTCTGTTGTGAAGTGAATTTCGCGTGCGAATGAAGCGAGTAAACTCAAAATGTTCAAGCGTCCAACTACGCGTGAATAGTGCAATTTATTTGCGCAAGTCGCGTCTGGTGTGAACGCCCCATTAGTTTTCAAGCACTCAAGTCATTTGTGTATGTGCTGTTCTTCTTCTGCTCTTTTTGCTGTAGTGGCGGTTGGCAAACAGCGTTGTGTTACTGTGCACACCACAATATTTAACACATATATATATAAAACATATATAAATTATATGACTTTTAAGGATCATAAAAAAAATGTCATGTCCCCTTTAAAGTTTGTGTAAATAAGGATGTCGAAACGAACTGCAACTTCAAACGCTGTCAATCATTACTAAAGTCTTAGCGAAGATCATAGAGTTTGACATAAAAGACCATTGTTGTCTCACACTCTTTGCATAAGATCTCCCTGGGCTCATATTATACAATCAGACAAGTAAAGGAACAATTGTAAAATAAAATTACAGTGTGTCCTTGACTTTAGTTGTCATTGAGTAATCGATTTTATTGTGTCTTTTTGTTCAGGTTGAGTGGGCAGCTTCTTCAGCACAGCTACCAGTGACACAGACTTCAGCTCTTCCTGTGTACACCCTAGAAGATGTCACAAAGCATTGCTCCCTTGACAGTGGCGTGTGGGTTACCTATAAAGGGGAAGTCTACGATATTACTGAATTTGTAGCCATGCACCCCGGTGGCGACAAAATACTTCTGGCTGCAGGTGGAGCTCTGGAACCGTACTGGGCATTATATGCCGTTCATGAGCAAGACCATGTTCTAGAAATCCTCTCGGAGTATAAAATTGGTGTTCTTAATCCAGAGGGTCTCAAGAAGCAAGAGAGCGCCAACACTTCAGACCCTTACTCTGCTGAGCCGACACGTCACCCTGCTCTTCAGATCAACAGTCTGAAACCTTTCAATGCTGAACCACCTGCTTCTATACTTTCTGATAACTACATCACCCCCTCAGTCATATTTTTTAAGCGGAATCATCTTCCAGTGCCCAGGGTGGATCCAGAAACATACAGGTTGGAGATCGAGGGTCTCCCTGGTGGAGTAGCATCACTTACACTAAGTGAGCTGAAGTCTTGTTTTCCAAAACACACAATTACAGCAACGCTTCAGTGTGCTGGGAACCGTCGGTCTGAGATGAACACAGTCAAGCAGGTGAAAGGACTCAATTGGGGCATTGCCGCAATAAGCAATGCTACGTGGTCAGGCGCACGTCTGCGGGATGTACTGTTGCACTACGGCTTTGGACCAGAGGTAGCAGCGAAGGCTCAACATGTCCAGTTTGAAGGGTTGGACAGGGATGTGACCGGTACAGCATATGGCGCATCTATTCCACTGAACAAGGCTGTGAGTGAGGAAGGTGACGTTCTTCTTGCGTATGAGATGAACGGGGAGGACCTTCCGCCTGACCATGGCTACCCTGTCCGTGTGGTTGTGCCTGGAATTGTTGGAGCCCGCAACGTCAAGTGGTTGGGGAAAATTGTTGTGAGTGAAGAAGAGAGCAAGAGTCACTGGCAGCAGAATGATTACAAAGGCTTTTCTCCAGGTACCGACTGGGACACTGTGGACTTTAAATCGGCACCAGCCATACAGGAACTTCCCATTCAGTCAGCAATCACTCATCCGGCAGAAGGAACCTCAGTAGACAGCAGTGACAGGGAGGTGACTGTAAAAGGCTATGCATGGAGTGGGGGAGGAAGAGAGGTTGTCAGAGTAGACGTCTCGATAGATGGTGGGACGACATGGCATGTTGCCGAACTTCGCACTGGTGATAAGGGACAACACCCTGCTCCTTCTCCTCCACCTGGTAAAGCCTGGGCTTGGAAGCTATGGGAGATAGACATCCCAATTCCTCATAGGGCTCGAGAGCTGGAGATTGTATGCAAAGCAGTGGACAGTAGTTACAACATGCAGCCAGATACTGTTGCCCCTATTTGGAACTTGCGCGGAGTGCTTAGTAATGCATGGCATCGAGTAAAGGTAAAAGTGAATGAGGATTTGAAGGGTGAAAAATGAAGTTTGTAGCTTTCGAACAGTTTGAGCTTGTGGGTACTTGAAAGGATACTACTCTCATTTACTCGGTAGTTACAATTTAACAATCAAAAATAAATGTCTTGATGGATCTTTTTTGGTGTTCAACTCACGAATACTTGGTCAAGACTGATTATACCAAACAAGTTTATCATTTGTTTTTCATTGCATCACCAAATTGTGAAATCCTGTATGATATGAAGGCTGACTGGTTTATTCCAAGTTACGCTGTTCATAATTGTATTGGCTTACAATGATAAGGTGCCACATTCACACTGTTTTTGAGAATCTTAGTCTATATACAGTCTAGATAGATCGATTCAGATGCAATCAAAAGCCCCCAGAGACTGTAACAATATAAGCTTTTCTGAAGATCCAGAGTTTATCAGTGTAGTGGCATATAGAAAATGTCATTATGGCCACGTACACATTGGAGCTTAATTTGGTTGTCAGTTCACCTTTTAATGCTTAGTCCTCTTCTAGATTCACACAGAGTTCATTCATTTACAGGAGAAAAAGCGCATTCTACAACCAAATTACCTCCAGAAACCTCCTGTACAGAACACAAAGTGAATATCTAGTTGTTTATGACACTTAGGGTGCTTTCACACTCGGTTCGATTGTCTGAACTGAACCTGAGTTCGATTGCTTCCCCCTCCCCCTGCTCCCACTGGAATGTGTTCACTTTATAATATTTGGGTCCGAACCGTGGTTCGTTTGCGTCAACAAACCAGCAGCTGTTTACTCCATTGCTTAGTAACGACGGCGCAGGAGAAGGAAGCAAAACGTTGTTCTCCTCGCTTTTATATTTTTGTATCGTTGGTTTTGTTCATAACGGCACTTGCGTCAATCTGCCGCGAATGTAGAACGCTGAAGGCGAGCAGAAATGACGTGGGCTACACGTCAGTCACGCTCGTCAGGAAAGTAAGTGAAACACACACAAACACATTTTTATCAAATAATACGACATTAATAGTGGTTCACTTTCGCAATTTGGTACGTTTGCGTTCATATCAGAAGTGAACCGTACCGGAGTTCACTTGAACCACACCCCAGACCATACTTTTTAAAGGATTAGTCCACTTTCAAATTAAATTTTCCTGATAATTTACTCACCCCCATGTCATCCAAGATGTTCATGTCCTTCTTTCTTCTGTCGAAAAGAAATTAAGATGGTTTCTCTAGATAAGGCCCTTATTTCTCGTCTGGGATCGCGTAGAACGCTTTGAAGCTGCAATGAAACTAATTTTGACCTTCAACCGTTTTGAGGCCATTGAAGTCCACTATATGGAGAAAAATCCTGGAATGTTTTCATCAAAAACCTTCATTTCTTTTCAACTGAAGATAGAAGGACATGGACATCTTGGATGACATGGGGGTGAGTAAATTATCAGGAAATTTTAATTTGAAAGTGAACTGATCCTAAGCGGACTCGGGTACGGTTAGCGGGTGCGCACCGGAGTTCAGAAGACAGTGTTCACATCATCCAAACGTACCGGACTCTGAAGTCAATCGAACCCGTGTGCGCAAAAGTGCTAATGTGAAAGCACCCTTAAATGCACATCAGAGATCCAGGTGTCTTTATGTCTGTGTGCATTGCAAGAAAGTCACAGGGTAGAGGCAAATCCATCTCTGAAAGAGCTACAAGCATTGACAGATATTCCTAGAAAAACTGCAGTCAAAAACAAACCCATAGTACTGAGATCCTTTATATTGAATGCAAGAAATATCACAACCTGCACCTGCCTACTTTATCTATAAACTGGATCGCTTTATGAGCCAAGCTCAAACAACAAGCTCAAAATGCTTATAATAACCCTTAAAAGGGCAGTAGTGGTCTAATGGTTAGAGAGTCGGACTTGTAACCCGAAGGGGTTCGAGTCTCAGTACCAGCAGGAAATGTAGGTGGGGGGAGTGAATGAACATTCTCATTACCCACAACTGAGGTGCCCTTGAAAAAAGCACCTGACACTCAATCGCTCCCCATAACTTTTTCAAACATAAACAAATGTTGCTGTGGTTATCACACTGTAAGTCATCGGAATTTCGGAGTGATCCGTGTTCTGTACACACACTGGTGTCACTCCTGAACCTTTAAGGCCAATTCACACCGCACAGACAAACGGCAACAAGCACGTCTGTTGGGTTGTGTTGGATCAGTGTGTTACTCCTGTCAGCGTCTGTTGGCGTTGATCGGGGTTTATTTTCACCCGAGTCAACGTGTTCATTCAGTGTTTGTTGGTGTCTGTTGGGGCAGTGTGAACATGACAGTTATTTTTCATAAAATTCTACATCCAACGGCCAACTTTTTGTTTATTGGCGTTTGTCTCTGTGGTGTGAATTGGCCTTTACAGTGTGTACGTGGCCTACGTAATAAAAATGAAGACAGCTGTCTTAATTATTTAGTCCCTATTTAATATTGCTGTTTTTACATCACTTTACTGTTATGGTATGTGAACTCTGACACATACGTAACATTAGCCCATGCATGTCTTTTTTGAATAGCAAATGTGGCCAAAAGAGCTCACGCAAAATCTAAGAGAAGAAATGTTGTTTGATAACTGCACCTGAGAAAAACCTGTTTTACTTCTAAAGACGTGCAAAATGGCCTGATGAAAGAATGAAAAAATCATTTCAGTGAGGACTATAAGAAAAGTGCTAAACAAGAAAGGACTTCATGTCCAGGCTCCTTGTCGAATGGATTAGTTCACTTTAAAATGAAAATTAGCCCAAGATTTACTCACCCTCAAGCCATCGTAGGTGTACATGACTTTCTTCTTTCTGATGAACAATTGCAGAAATATTAATAAATACCCTGTGACGCATTCAAGCTTTATAATGGCAGTAAACGGGACCAATGAGTATGAGCTGAAGAAAGCGCATCCATCCACATCCATCCATCATAAACATATTCCACACTGCTCCGGGGGGTTAATGGGGGTTGATAAAGGCCTTCTGAAAAGAAGTGATGCGTTCGTGTAAAAAAATAAAATAAAATCCATATTTGACAAGTTATGAAGTAAAATATCTAGCCACCTTCTGTATTCAACGTATGCAGAAAGTGTAAAACTCTTGCAGTTCACAAGGCTTACGCTATGTCCTACGCCTTCCCTGTTCAACTTACGGAAAAAGTGTAACAGTTTACACTTGCCTTAACTTCAATACGGAAGGCGGTCTGGCGGAAGTTACATATTTTACTTCATAACTTGATTGATGGATGTGGATGGAAGCACTTTCTTCAGCTCATACTCACTGCCATTATAAAGCTTGTACGCGTCAGGATATTTATTAATATTTCTGCGATTGTTCATCAGAAAGAAGAAAGTCCTATACATCTAGGATGGCTTGAGGGTGAGTAAAGCTTGGGGTAATTTTCATTTCAAAGTGAACTAATCCTTTAACTAAGAAGAACTGGTTGGCTGATGTGAATAGTCTAGAAGAAATTTGGAAAGACCTGTGGAGTTCTGGAACTGAACTGGAACTTTTTGGACCCATGGATCAGTGGTGTGTCTGGCACACGAAAGGCAAGGCTTATAACTAACACCATCGCTACGGTCGAACATGTGGGTCAGTCTTGTTATGGGGGTGCTTTGATGCTGCAGAAACTGGAAATCTTGACCATGTGACCGGCGTCATGGATTATTTGAAGGATCAGGCCATTCTGTCAAAGAAGTTGATTCCTCCAGTTCATACTTCATACACTGAAGTTTGATGGCCATTATACCAAATTACCTTATAGGCTTGGTTTAGTGATCTGATCTGGAATGTTCTTAAGTCTCCAGATTTAGATCCCATCTTGGGTAAGATTTGAAGAAGCAGTGGCAGCACGGGAACCAACAAATATCAGTTAGCTGGAAGCTTTTGCACAAAGCACATAGGCTGACAGCTGAGAGGTGTCAAGCTTGTAAGTACTTGCAGTGAAGAATTCAAAATACTTCTGGAGGTGGAATAAATTTGTACATGGATGTTTTAATTTATACTCAGAAATATTCAATATGTAAAAATAAACTTTAAATGACTATTTACTGATGCCTTGTTGATATGTTTTTATAACATTTTGTTCACAACACCAGAGTATCTTCAAAATCGGGGGGTTGAATAATGTTTACTGCAACTGTATTTGTCATTTTTGCTTTATAGGGTTTTGGTGCTGAAAATCCCAGTTTTGCAAAAAAAAAAATGTTACCATTAAATCAAGTAATTATGCTTCTTTATACCTTCACAAGCTGGCTTTGATGTAAGAAGTTATTTAAAATATGAAATGTAAAATTCATGATTAAAACCTTGACATTGAATGAATATGATAGAATAAGGTTAGGAGTATTACAGTACCACATCACAACAAATTTAGTTTTCCCTTATTTAAAATTACATTTTACAGTTCCACTTTTTAAAATAATGTTTATATATTTTTTAATCTTTTAGTAAGTGGTAGATATTTTAGTGTAATAGGTGTTGTTGTAAAAGTAATCTTTAATACAATTTGTAATGTGAATCTATTGATATTGTATGTGAATCACTATTTTGAAGTAAATACTCAAAGGTCTTAAACTAAGCCTTTTGTCTTGTCATATTAAGGAAATTTCAAAATATGGTATTCTAGTTAAATGTTTAACTGCAGCAAGTTATTTAGGGAAAGAGAGAAAAAAATACACAATACAATCGTCATAAGTATTTTTTTCAAGTGGGTAGTTTTGATATTTAGTGAATAAAATAGGTTGTTGGATAAAATCACTCTTGTTGCTTTAAGGAACCTGTAAAAAAATACTGAAAGAAACAAATAAAAATTGAAATGAATAAATGTTTTTGTGCATGTGTGTAAAAAAAAATTATTTTTTTTTAAATTTTAAATGAGGGTAGAGTAAAAGCATAAGCAACTCATGTCTTCAAATGATCAATTCATTGCAGATGTTGATAAGATCAGTGCATCATTTTATTTGATTTATACACAGTTTTTGGACAAACCATAAAATATGCCTTAAAAATCTAAATTGATCATTGCAGCATCAACTATGTGGTTAACATATTGAAAAGAACAAATGTTATACACATATTTCTTAAACTGCAATAGACAAACTGAATGCTCACCTGATATGTGTCCCCTCTAAAGCCTCAACTTTACATTTGTGACTAGAACTGATAAATAAATTGGTAAAAGTGATCCTAATATTCCTCACCTTCCTCTTCTCCTTCTCCCTCGACTGAATCTACTCCCACCTCCTCATAATCTTTCTCCAGAGCTGCCATGTCTTCTCTAGCCTCAGAGAACTCGCCCTCCTCCATACCTTCACCTACGTACCAGTGCACAAAGGCACGCTTAGCGTACATCAGATCGAACTTATGATCAAGCCTGGCCCAAGCCTCGGCGATAGCAGTGGTGTTGCTCAGCATGCACACGGCTCGCTGCACCTTCGCCAAATCACCACCAGGTACAACAGTTGGAGGCTGGTAGTTGATGCCAACCTTGAAACCAGTGGGACACCAGTCCACAAACTGGATGCTGCGCTTGGTCTTGATGGTGGCAATAGCGGCATTGACGTCTTTAGGCACAACGTCACCACGGTACAACAGGCAACAGGCCATGTACTTCCCGTGACGCGGGTCACATTTGACCATCTGATTCGATGGTTCAAAGCATGCATTCGTGATCTCAGCCACTGAGAGCTGCTCATGGTAAGCTTTCTCAGCAGAGATCACAGGAGCATAAGTTGCCAAAGGGAAATGGATACGTGGATACGGCACCAAGTTGGTCTGAAACTCTGTAAGATCAACATTCAGGGCGCCGTCGAATCTGAGAGAAGCGGTAATGGAGGACACAATCTGGCTGATTAACCTATTGAGGTTGGTGTAGGTAGGACGCTCGATATCAAGGTTTCTACGGCAGATGTCATAGATGGCCTCATTGTCGACCATGAAAGCACAATCTGAGTGCTCTAGGGTGGTGTGGGTGGTAAGAATGGAGTTGTAGGGCTCTACCACAGCAGTAGAGACCTGTGGAGCTGGATAGATGGAGAACTCGAGCTTGGATTTCTTTCCGTAATCAACAGAAAGACGCTCCATCAGCAAAGAGGTGAAACCAGAACCAGTTCCTCCTCCAAAGCTGTGAAACACCAAGAAGCCCTGAAGTCCAGTGCACTGATCAGCCTACGAAGAGGGAGGAATGGAAAGAAATATTTTAAGTTCAAATGAAAACGCTGAATGAGAACAGGCTGAGTGCGATTACAAAGATGCCTTACCAGTTTGCGAATCCTGTCAAGAACAAGATCAATGATCTCTTTGCCAATAGTGTAATGGCCACGAGCGTAGTTGTTCGCTGCGTCCTCCTTTCCGGTGATCAGCTGCTCGGGGTGGAAAAGCTGACGGTAAGTTCCAGTGCGGACCTCATCTGAACCGCAAAAAAAGCAGTATGGAGAGAACGAAAGATGTGAGGAACTCGTGGACTGACCATAAAGGCCAGTTCACACTGCACTGACAGACGCCAACCAACGGCAAGAGACACTTTGTCGGGTTTTGTTCAGAGTTACCCCTGTCGGCGTCTGTTGCCGTTGGTCGATGCTTGTTTGTTGGATTGCAGAATGTCTGAGAAGTGACATACTGTAATCTGGTGACTGTCAGTATCGTTCGCCGTCTGTCGCTGCAGTGAGAATTGGCCTTAAGAGGCTGGTAATCAGGCAAATACTAACCTATCACAGTGGGCTCCAGATCTACAAACACTGCTCTGGGTACATGCTTGCCAGCTCCTGTCTCGCTGAAAAAAGTGTTGAAGGAGTCGTCCCCTCCACCGATTGTCTTATCACTGGGCATCTGTCCATCCGGCTGAATCCCATGCTCGAGACAGTAAAGTTCCCAGCAGGCATTGCCAATCTGGACGCCAGCTTGACCCACATGAATGGAAATACACTCGCGCTATTGTAGAAAAGAAAAGCAACAATTTTAATGTTATATGATAGCCTTCAAAGCTGATATATAATATTTTGCAACTGCGAATTAGGTGCTGTAACATTTCTGACACAAACTGCAGTTCAGTGCTTTAGATATAAAACTGAGCTCAAGAATGATATGGCTAGAGGCGAGATACTGGGCAGAGCAACCATGCATGCCACCTTCCTCCTCCTCTCTTATTCAAAACCCCAAGCTCCATCCGGGTGTTCCCTGTTTCTTGCCTAGCAACATGGGTTTACAAACCATCGTACCAAACTGCATTACTGTTTCAATATATGCATATAAGTGCAGAACATACAAAGGCGAGCTGCGTTTTCTTTCTGGAGTTTGTTAAAGCATATGAAGGAGGCTACAACATATGTTTCCTGAGCTTAGCTAGATTAATGCATCGTAATGAGATTATGGCTGTCTGCATATGCTAAAAGATTAGTGTGCACTCTCTGCTATGCCCTCATCATTTAATTTCACAACAATAACCATTGCAATAGGCCAAAATTTTCAGCATGGTCCAAAACAGAATCAAAAGTCCAACATAAATTACTTGATTGCACGTGCTAATTTACCCCTCCGTTTTAAAATTCACTGTTAAATGACGGAGGTTTGTGCACTGTTGTACTGTATTGTATTGTTGTTTTAATACTGTATCGCCACATTTCTATGCCCATCTTCTCCTCGATGGAAATATTAACGCTGATGTGAACATTTGACCCGCGTAAAATAGATGCTGAATATTCAGATGCAGTTTAACCTGCCTCGCATCATTCTCTCCGGTTTGAGGAGAATCTGCTACTACACATGCATATTAAAAATAACAATTATCATATTCAGAAAAAATAATGAACGAGATTTATAGGCTCTGGCTAATATTAGCTTTCTGTATCACACAATTCGTGCTGAAATTGTTGTATTATTAAAATAGCATACAGTTTCAAAGATGAAGGTTCTTTATTGGAATGCAGATGGTTCCATGAAGAACCTTTAACATCAATGGAACCTTTCTATTCCACAAAAGGTTACAGTGTTTCTGAATATTATTAATCTGCCCCTTTTACCTTTATTTTTAAGAGTGTAGCCTATTAAGTAAAAATACATTAGTCAGCTACTCACCATTTTCCTATATGCCTATTTAGGAATGTTCTGGAAACGAGATAATGTTCTACTACAGCGTTACTGTTCTCGACGGCGAAGAGTCGATGTAGTAACTGCGGGAAATCCTCGAGCCGCACCGCTTTTATAGAGCGACCCAACGTCAGGATCTGACCTACTTCAGGCTCTGTGAATGTATCGAATTGCACCAGAACGCCTCTGTTTCATTCATGTTTTTATTTTTTTATTTTTTTATTTTTTTTATAACGTGTCATTGATGTCTGAATAATCTCTGGGGATAATTTTATGATGTTATTAACTAGATTTTCTAATCAAAATATCGATATAGTCGGTTAAACTTCTCTTTCAAAAGCAGAAAGATTTTAAAAATCTATAAATGGTACTTTTTGAACCGTCTAGTGTTTGTTTAGTTTTTATTTATTAGTCTGCGGTGACGTCAGTCTGCAGCATTATGACGCCATCACTGCAGCAGAATCTCTCATTCGGGCGGTGGCTCGGCTGGCTGTGATTTAAAATCCAGAGAGCTGACTACTTAGGCAGCTTGGAACGGTTTATTATACCCTAGCCTAGAAAATACTGTAAAGGCAGCTTTTGAAGTTTTGAAACACATTCTGTCTGTCTGGATCACAGTGATATGGTGCGAGCGCATCATATCTAAAAGACTATCTATTCATAAATAATCCGTTAATGTAAATTATACCCAGTAGTTTTGCATGCTATTGATTATCGTGTTCAGTCAGGTGGTTGAAATTTAAATGAATGAACCACGAATGGCAAAATGTTAAATGATTTGTAGGTTGCATAATAAAATTGCACGAAGTGCACTGATCTAGATTACAGTTTCTGTGCATTTGGGCAGATTTATTGCAACCATGAATAACCCTTTTCCACAAAGAGATCCAACTTCTAATAAATGATGTTAAGAGTGGTGCGATGGCTATTTTGTCTGGAATGTTATTCTCACACAAAGACTTATTTTTTTGATCATGAGCCACTCCCTCCTTCAGCCCGTTCTCTCATGCGACCTCCATCTTCTCTGCAGTCCGTGAGATCAGCACACATCAGAGCCTACGGCACCTGCGAAAAACGACAAAATGGTGAGGCTACACTTTAATTTCTCAGTTAAATTCTGCCTTGATATGTTCATCTATTTTGTTGTTTTGCACTGCACAGATCTTGAAGTCTATTGTTGCACTGTCATTGTTAGAAGATGAGTAGGAGAATGAAGACGAACACTGTATTATTCATATGGGAATATTTCTGATCTGTGAGACCGAAAAGGGATCATATATTCTGTACTGTAAATTATACATCAACTTGTGAGATTTTGCCATTATTATTGCTTTTAAAGAGATGCCCCATATGTCACAATGCACACATTGATTCAGTTCACTGTGCTTAAATGTCTTCTTTATGTAATTTGCAAAAATTAATTAGCAAATTTTGGGATTATAATGCTCTTTACTTGTCATGCCATTGGTGCTGGGTTTAGCTGGAGAATTACGCTTCTCAAAATGGTGTTGACGTTATATTTTTTATAAAGCAGGCTATTTTAATGTGTTTCATAATGCAACTTAAGAAAATAAACATTTAACATGGCATGTAATAAAATATCATACAAAAATGACATTTTACAAAGCTTCATTGTGTCAGGGCTGGAAATGATCCTTATTTTCAGAATAAATGACAAATTCATGACAATGTTCATTTTCTTTTCTACAACAGCGCGAGTGTATTTCCATTCATGTGGGTCAAGCTGGCGTCCAGATTGGCAATGCCTGCTGGGAACTTTACTGTCTCGAGCATGGGATTCAGCCGGATGGACAGATGCCCAGTGATAAGACAATCGGTGGAGGGGACGACTCCTTCAACACTTTTTTCAGCGAGACAGGAGCTGGCAAGCATGTACCCAGAGCAGTGTTTGTAGATCTGGAGCCCACTGTGATAGGTTAGTATTTGCCTGATTACCAGCCTCTTAAGGCCAATTCTCACTGCAGCGACAGACGGCGAACGATACTGACAGTCACCAGATTACAGTATGTCACTTCTCAGACATTCTGCAATCCAACAAACAAGCATCGACCAACGTCAACAGACGCCGACAGGGGTAACTCTGATCCAACATAACCCGACAAAGTGTCTCTTGCCGTTGGTTGGCGTCTGTCAGTGCAGTGTGAACTGGCCTTTATGGTCAGCCCACGAGTTCCTCACATCTTTCGTTCTCTCCATACTGCTTTTTTTGCGGTTCAGATGAGGTCCGCACTGGAACTTACCGTCAGCTTTTCCACCCCGAGCAGCTGATCACCGGAAAGGAGGACGCAGCGAACAACTACGCTCGTGGCCATTACACTATTGGCAAAGAGATCATTGATCTTGTTCTTGACAGGATTCGCAAACTGGTAAGGCATCTTTGTAATCGCACTCAGCCTGTTTTCTCATTCAGCGTTTTCATTTGAACTTAAAATATTTCTTTCCATTCCTCCCTCTTCGTAGGCTGATCAGTGCACTGGACTTCAGGGCTTCTTGGTGTTTCACAGCTTTGGAGGAGGAACTGGTTCTGGTTTCACCTCTTTGCTGATGGAGCGTCTTTCTGTTGATTACGGAAAGAAATCCAAGCTCGAGTTCTCCATCTATCCAGCTCCACAGGTCTCTACTGCTGTGGTAGAGCCCTACAACTCCATTCTTACCACCCACACCACCCTAGAGCACTCAGATTGTGCTTTCATGGTCGACAATGAGGCCATCTATGACATCTGCCGTAGAAACCTTGATATCGAGCGTCCTACCTACACCAACCTCAATAGGCTGATAGGCCAGATTGTGTCCTCCATTACTGCCTCTCTCAGATTCGACGGCGCCCTGAATGTTGATCTTACAGAGTTTCAGACCAACTTGGTGCCGTATCCACGTATCCATTTCCCTTTGGCAACTTATGCTCCTGTGATCTCTGCTGAGAAAGCTTACCATGAGCAGCTCTCAGTGGCTGAGATCACGAATGCATGCTTTGAACCATCGAATCAGATGGTCAAATGTGACCCGCGTCACGGGAAGTACATGGCCTGTTGCCTGTTGTACCGTGGTGACGTTGTGCCTAAAGACGTCAATGCCGCTATTGCCACCATCAAGACCAAGCGCAGCATCCAGTTTGTGGACTGGTGTCCCACTGGTTTCAAGGTTGGCATCAACTACCAGCCTCCAACTGTTGTACCTGGTGGTGATTTGGCGAAGGTGCAGCGAGCCGTGTGCATGCTGAGCAACACCACTGCTATCGCCGAGGCTTGGGCCAGGCTTGATCATAAGTTCGATCTGATGTACGCTAAGCGTGCCTTTGTGCACTGGTACGTAGGTGAAGGTATGGAGGAGGGCGAGTTCTCTGAGGCTAGAGAAGACATGGCAGCTCTGGAGAAAGATTATGAGGAGGTGGGAGTAGATTCAGTCGAGGGAGAAGGAGAAGAGGAAGGTGAGGAATATTAGATTTCCTTAATTTCATGCCTTCCGTAGAATGAAAATGAGCAGGTAGCCTCTAGACTGAACAATTTCACAAGCTTAAGAACTTTATTGCCAGGTGACATAATGGTATTGGTGTTAGTTCCAATCTATGTAACTCCCTGATAAACATTATAACAAAAGCTAATTGTGGACATTCTGTTCAGTGTGCGTTCTGGTGTTAAGAACCCAATAAAGACCTTAAAATAGTCATGTTACATTTCTGTTTACTTTCATATGCTCTTGATCACTATTATGCTAAAATCACTTTTATAAGGCATTTGAACACCGATGTGTGTCTGCAGTGTGTGAGAACAACCAGCCTATTTATGGTAAAAATTAGTGTTGTAGTCAATACCACCTTATTCAACGCCACGTTGAGACCAAGACAAGACCAAGACCAGTCCAGCAATCCTCAAATTCATTTAAAAGATCTGCATTTACTGAGAAATGTCTTATTTTTAATCATTAATTACAATTAGAATAAGATATTATATAGAGCTGTTACCAATCAAATGAAATCACTAAACAAAATCTTTGAGGAGCAGAGGTGGCACAGAAGCTGTATCTGAATTCGTAAGATTAAAATGCAGAAATAATGTTAAGAATAATGTTTTACAAATAAATAAAATTTTATTTATTGAATCCTTGTATAAAAGCAATATCATGTTTGCAATTGTGCTCAGATTTGTGAAAACGGCTCTCTTGCTCTTGTGACGTTGCATTATTATATCATCTGTTATAATATAAAAATTCAGTACTTTTTTTTGCAACAATATCTTGAAATTTTTGGGCATTTGTACTGATTTTGGTGACATTTCTGACACAATCCCTCATTCATTTCTGACCTGGCACAACAGTATAAACACATCAAATCCGAGTTTTACAAGTTTTACATCCAGTCAAATTAATGCTGTTAATAAATAAATCAGACAATGCACTGGAAATGTAGTGATATTCTCACAGTTGTGATCTTGACCGGTCTTAAAACAAAATCCCGAGTCCTCATGACTTAGACATGACCAAGTACAAATGTGGTTGAGACCAAGACAAGACCTATACCTTCAAAAAATGGTCTTAAGCCCGATCTCAAGACCAAGACCGGTTTCAAGTACTACATCACTAGTAAAAAGTGTCATCGTAAGGAGAAGCCTCGCCCAGAGCTGGTGACGATCTGCCCTATTGTGTTTTGGGATGCATCAATGCTCCATAGACTCTCTCCATCTGACTGCATCACAAACGAGGGTCTTTTCACAGAAGGTTGATTCTGAAACATACTGTATAAGGCTGAACACCACTACTGACATTTCTGACATTTTCAGTGCATGAGATTGTCCTGTTTTGTTGTTGTCGGTATGCCAGAGCATGAGCTCTCGAAGCTCTGCCCTCTTTTTGAAGGGGGACTGGGAACAGCAGCTCATTTGCATTTAAATTAACC
>RJVU01060476.1:261925-308331 GCA_003731715.1 Anabarilius grahami
CCCCCCCCCCCCCCCAAAAAAGTGGCAATTTTAACATAAAAAATTATCTGAAACTTATACAAAATTATGTAATTAATACAATTAAGGCCACATTAACAATACATTGACCTTTAGTTCTGTGTTTTAAGGGGTCATTAGAAATCACTTTTCCTTTATTTTTGGAAACAAAACATGATGATACACTATATGTAGACATACTGTAACTTTCAGAATGTCCTTGTGTGTCTTAAATATCTCAAAACGGTTCATTCTGAAATCTCTGACTTTGTGAATTTGTGCTTCTTTGCATCCAAACTAACACCACATCGATTGTTAGCTAGTAGACAAATGTGAGGTCCTCAAAAGAAAGCACCACAGCACAGCTGCATAGTAAGTACTCTTCGGCACTCTTTTAAATCTTAAAATGACGAATGTGGACATGCTACACTACAGGCCTTTACATACACACAATCAAGCAAAGACAAGAAGACCTATGCATCGAATGTGCCATTTGGGATAGGGCTATCTATTTAGTAACATGATCCGCCCATTTATGGTTAAGCAATACAATAGGACAGATTATTATTCCTTTAAAAAACACACACACACAAGAAAAATTATATTCTAATTGAATTTAACTAACGAGAACTGTATAATTTGAGAAAATATCTAAAACCTTTTGTGAATCGCAAATGTCAAATAATTCAAAGTAGTTTTTATTACAATTTTAAAAGCATAATTTGCTCCAAAAATAACTGTTTGAAGTCTTCTAATATATTATTTAATTAATTTTAGTACTAATGAAATGAAAATGCTTTTTATTTTCTGTAGGTTTATACCACTCAAGGCATTAAAATGACTCAAGCACTAGGAGAACACTTTTTTTTCCTTCACTTTTTTGTAGCAAATTAATAAAGTTACTGTCACATGGTACTGTTGTAAAAGCACATTACAGACAAATTTGACATTCTGTAAAATGTGAAATTTAATACAATATAAGAATATTATAGACATCATTCTTTACATAATCCACATATATTTTAAAAGTTTTTATTGCTGACTTAAATATTTTGAAGTATTAAAATTAAATATGTCAGGNTATAAAATTTTTCTTTTTCTCGTTGATAATTTCTATTGATACACATTCAAGTATATCATTTATTGCTATTGTCATAATTTCAATTACTTTAAATTTGAATCTTTTATGAACATATAACCCAGCTCCTCCTCCTGATTTGTTTGTTCTGTTTACATAATTTAGATTATAATCCTTTAACTCAAAATCAACACCCTTGTCATCATTAAACCATGTTTCAGAAAGCGCAATAATACACTCTAAAAAATGCTGGGTTAAAAACAACCCAAGTTGGGTTGAAAATGGACAAACCCAGCGATTGGGTTGTTTTGACCCAGCAGTTGGGTTAAATGTTTGCCCAACCTGCTGGGTAGTTTTATTTAACCCAACAATTGTTTCAAATTACTATAGGTCTGGCTTAAAATGAACCCAAAATAGGTTGGAAATTAAAAATCAGACTCATAATTACTAGAGGCAACAATAATAATCAAAAAGATGAGCATTTATTAATGTAATGAAGAGTCAACAGAGTGCGGATCCATCTGCAGCTTTTTATTAAAACACAGCAGTGTTACACACAAGGGCAAAGCAGTACCGTAAACAGGGACAGGCAGAGGTCGAGGCTGGCAGCAGAGAATCAGAGTCGGGTCACANTATTTGGGTTAAATAAAACTACCCAGCAGGTTGGGCAAACATTTAACCCAGCCGATGGGTTAAAACAACCCAATCGCTGGGTTTGTCCATTTTCAACCTAACTTGGGTTGTTTTTAACCCAGCATTTTTTAGAGTGTATGAGAACACTTTTTTTTTCTTCACTTTTTTGTAGCAAATTAATAAAGTTACTGTCACATGGTACTGTTGTAAAAGCACATTACAGACAAATTTGACATTCTGTAAAATGTGAAATTTAATACAATATAAGAATATTATAGACATCATTCTTTACATAATCCACATATATTTTAAAAGTTTTTATTGCTGACTTAAATATTTTGAAGTATTAAAATTAAATATGTCAGGGGGTGACACTGCATTAAATCTTGAAGAGACATTAAAAAGGAGAAATTTTTGGAAAGGTGTCACCCTAATTGCCTCAGAATAAGGATAATTATACACACACACACATATATATATATATATATGAAATATGTGATATGATATATATCTTAATGTAAAGTCTACTGTATTTCAGATGAGGCCTTTATTGACTGAACAAAGGAAAAAAAATGGAAGCTATGTATGAATTATTAATGTAGGCGTACAGTAAGCATATCCGCTGTTTATGTAGTACAGTGTGCAAAATAATCATTTATTTTTCTGCAGAATGATTCAGCACATTCGCTGAAATGCAAAGGAATACAATCAACTCACTTTCACAAGGTGATTTACATAGCTCAATGTTTTGGTTGTCAGAACATGTTGAATAACATTTGAAATGTATCCTTTATGTCAAATTCTCAAATGTAATCAATAAATTAATTTAGAATAAAACGAGTAAAGCAGTTTTTCACAGTGCTCTCAAAAGTGCCCCCTCAGACCTGATTTGTGTCCCCTCAGTTTCGAATTGTGCCACTAAAAAATATAAAATAAATGAAAAGTGAAATTATTTATATATAAAACTAAAGCTGCCAGTAGCTAGCGGCAAGCCATGTTCAAGAATTCGATTTATTCAAGAAAGAAGCAAGTCATTGTATTTATAAATATCACACACGGTTGAGGCAAAGATGAGAGCAGCAGCTATAGGTTTATTAAACTTAAACTCACGCACAAAATACTCAGGAAACTTCGACTCAAAAAGCATGAACAGAACAACCGGTGAAACGTGTGAGAACGGCCCATGAACTGAACAAACACAGGCTTTAAATACAAAGGCAAACTAATCAACGAAATCAGGTGCAAATCATAATCAAATCAATAAGAAACCATGGCAATGAAAAAACACACACAAACCCACCCAAAACAACCACAAGAACATAAATAGGTCATTGAATTATTCAGAAAAGGTCGGAGTCTGCATTCCGAAGTGAAAGCTCCAGAAAATTATGATTTGAAATTTTGACCAGTTAGGCTGGTTAGGAAATGTTGTGCTTGGTTGTAAAAAAAAAAAAAATTTGAGATTGCAGTAAGCTTTTTTTTTTCTTTTCTTTTTTTATCTAGCCACGGCCATGAATGTTACGGCAAGTCCTGGAATCAGCGGATGTTTAAGAAGTAAACTTGTCTCCCAGCGCACTACATTTTCTATGCATAAATGAAATGTATTCATCTATTTGCATTTGACTTTCACTGAAAAATGCCTCTTTCAGTTAGCATTGTAACTGAAATAACTGCATACAAAGCTGTTCATTTTCAATGCCTCAGAGAAGTGCCCAGGTTGTGCCTGGGAGGGAGTGACCGTGTGGATAAATGATGGATACATGAGAGAAGATGAGATCAGGGGCTCTGGAGACTGGGAATGGGCTGGGCTGGGTGGAGCTCAGATGAACTGACCAGCTTCATGTATAAAAGCCTCAGTCTCACATCCTGCCGTGACTCAGCTTTGTTCAAACCTACAGACACACGGACCAGAAGAAGAGGAAGATAAACAAGTTAATCATTCCAAAAAAGTACAAGGATTAGAGGCAAAACCATGAGTCACTCCTCATATCGCACCACTTATCACCGCACTTTTGGGCCGCCCGTCTATAGCCCTGTGTCCAGTCGTGTAGGAGGCCGCTACATCTCCTCTTCCATGCCCACCCGCACTGTGGACTACAGGAGTCGCTCCAGCGGTCCAGCCCCACGCCTCTCTTACGATAAGGTGGACTTCTCGCTGGCAGAGGCCGTCAACCAGGAGTTCCTGACCACGCGCAGCAATGAGAAAAGAGAACTACAGGAACTCAATGATCGCTTCGCCAGCTTCATAGAGAAGGTGCGCTATTTGGAGCAGCAGAACTCGAGGCTGACTCAGGAGTTGGGTCAGTATAAGGAGAGGGAGCAGCAGCAAGGGCCGTCAGGCCGCGTCAACGAGCTGTGCCAGCAGGAGATGAGAGAGCTGCGCAGACAGCTGGAACTGATGGGCAACGATCGAGACCAGACGCAGGTGGAGAGAGACAACCTGGCCGAAGATGTGGCCCTGCTCAAGCAGAGGTGTGTGTGATGGCTGGTGGGGCGAGTATGCATTTACAGATAACAGGTCCTTATAGAAGAAGAAAACAATTCCTTTTTATCCTTTTTGCATTGTTAATATTTCTAGTTTGACACACTGTAAAAAGTAATACCTAGATCTAACTTACAAAAAGTGAGGCAAGTGGCTGCATTGGATGTTTTAAGTTGAGTCAACTTGCAGCCTTTTTTAAGTATAATAAACACTGTAACATTACTTAATACAAAGACAACAAAATTGAGTTGAGTTAACTAATAATACTAGTAATACTCAGTTAGATAAACCTACTTTTATTGGTACAGGTAACTTGTTTATGGGTTGCTACAAGTTACCTGTACTCATTTTAATTAGGTTTTATTAACTTTATTTTTTTAGTAAAATTAACCTAATCATATGTGAATAAACATTTTAATTGAGTCCTGGCTATAACCTCAAAAGAAATCTAAATGTCTATATTCTACAGTGATTAACTTTACATTAACAGACTTTGTCAATAATTACAAATTCAATTGAAGAAGAAAAACATGGGAAGATAGACTTAAGACAATAACATTTATTCAATGTCAACCAGTGTCACTTTCAACAGTGACAACAAAACAGCCAATAAATGTGGCCACACATGTACACAATAATATAAAACAAACACTGTATAAGTGTATTTTCAACCTGTTCTGAACAGTAAATTGAAATATCCAAACTGCACAATCTGCAATGTTTAGATAAAGGTAAATGTGAGCCATGACATTACATTGTATCACACTGGAACTGCAATGTCAAAAATGATTACAGTATTTCTATATCTTAAACAACCAATATTTAAGAACTCCCTAATAGTGCACAAAACACTGTTGAGTATATACCTCATGAGGTAATGACAGGCACAGAACACAGTCCAAAGTCCACATTAATTAAGGCACTGAACAATGAACACAAAAGGAAAATAACCATATATTACCTGAGCAACTTGTACCTTTCAAATGAGTCTTGAGGTCAAAAACAAACAAACGAAAATCTGTAAGACTAATTATTTTAAATTAAAATACTGGTATCCGATTATGGTATGTTTAAGTTGGTATTTGGTAAACTCACCTACCAAAGTGATTGCATTTTTTTTTTTTTTTAAATGATGGCAAACAATGCCATATGCCATTGAGAAATCATCTAAGACAACTTGGTGAGGAGATTTGCATACTTGGATGATGGCTTAGGACGCATGGGGTCCAATCCCACAAAGAGCCTCTGATATATCTCAAATGTATACACCAGTTTTGAGGGATACTTGAGGTCAAGGGCATAGGTAAGTCCAAACAGGAGGCAGCATGCTTTCGACAGGTTTGGCACACCTCTGACAACGGGCTGTCCTTCTATGATGATCCCAATCGTATCAGGCTGATGGCACATGTAAATTTTTAATGGGCAACTGCCAAGCTCAGCGTACACCTCTGTTTCATCACGACTCTATTGTTGGAGACAAAAAAGAATCAAGGAGTTTGGTCAGACAAATAGTAAATGAAATTAATATAGCAGACAGGTAGAAGACAGATAAGACACAAAGTCAAAATTGTACTTTGCTAAAAGTGGTGGATACTAGACGAATACTGTGACTAGAGCATGTGACCAGAGTCTACCATGACAATGCCATAGAGTGTGGGTACTAAACTATCATGATCTACTGTAGCATGAGTGTTGTCTTTTTCTGGTATAAAGGATGCATTACAATAAAACAATGCAACTGTCCTTGCCTGTACCTGATTAATAAACAGTGATGTGATGACCAAAGGATTAGTCCACTTTCAAATAAAAATTTCCTGATAATTTACTCACCCCCATGTCATCCAAGATGTCCATGTCTTTCTTTCTTCAGTCGAAAAGAAATGAAGGTTTTTGATGAAAACATTCCAGGATTATTCTCCTTATAGTGGACTTCAATGGCCTCCAAACGGTTGAAGGTCAAAATTACAGTTTCAGTGCAGCTTCAAAGGGCTTTAAACGATACCAGACGAGGAATAAGAGTCTTATCTGTTCAAAAAGCTTACGCTAAATGTGGCGCCAGTTCTGTTTTTTTCCAAAAGTTGAATAGGGAAGGTGTAGGACATTTAGCGTAAGCTTTTTGAAGGAAACGGAATCACGTTCTGGCTGAAGCACTTCTGGTGCGATCGCTGAGTCTATAAAGCATATACATTTTCATTTGTTTTAAGAAAATGAGCGATGGTTTCTCTAGACAAGACTCTCATTCCTCGTCTGGTATCGTTTAAAGCCCTTTGAAGCTGCACTGAAACTGTAATTTTGACCTTCAACCGTTTGGAGGCCCTTGAAGTCTACAATAAGGAGAATAATCCTGGAATGTTCTCATCAAAAACCTTCATTTCTTTTCAAATGAAGAAAGAAAGACATGAACATCTTGGATGACATGGAGGTGAGTAAATTATCAGGAATTTTTTATTTGAAAGTGGACTAATCCTAGAAGCTACAGAGGTTAAATATCTTTCAAGAGCAAACGTAATTACCCTATATCATTACAATATTAATACATACAGACAGAAAAATACACAAGTAGCTTTAAGCCCAATACATACGTGGTGGACACTGATGAGGTCTTCCTGTCTCTCCCCCATGTACTCAATCAGGCTTCTCAGGACCACTTCTCTCCTTTTCTCCACAGAGGCAGATGGTTCCTGTCAAAAAGAAAAATCTGATAAAAATTCACAGCCTGATGACAGATTGTTGTAAAAGGTCCTACTATACATACACCACTGTACTACAAGATCTCACACTATCACCAGCATCTCAGGAAAAAAAAAATATGTGCATGTTTTTTACTCAAAAAGTCAAGGGGGACAGTTCACAAAATTGAGATTTAACAGTCCAAGTAGGCTGTGTTCATTAACATGAATCAAGCTTCTATTTCTCACCTCAAATGCTTTTTAAAACATGTTTTAATAGACCTTTTTTAGTGTAAAGAGACTGCTTAGGAGCAAGGCACACACTTGGAAAATGGTGACGAGGGAATTAATCTCTTATGCACTTTACATACATAGGCAGCCAGCATGTCTATTAACAAAAAGAACAGTCCTGGAGTACACAGAGGAAGTGTAACTTCACTGAATGTTTGGGCATTTTCACACTAGATCATAAAACTAGCAAGGTCATGTTAAAGTACTGTCACTAACTTTGGGGCTAACTATCCCCTTAAACTATGCTACTCTTAAGTTAGAACAGTGCCTTATGTGCAGTTGTCCTTTAAAGAACGAGAGGGGGTTCTGACATTGTAGGGTGTTATGATCAGTCTCTAGGTAGTATGAATGTGCTCACCATGTGTAATAACTGGCTCAGTAGATTTCAACATATGCTGCAGATACACAGACACCACCATCCTTCCCATTAGAAACACAGTGAAATATTGATGACTAAGTACATGATAGAGAATACATTTTGGATGGTAATTTTTTCCTTTTTTCCTCTTACCTGGATGAGTGTCATCATTTGGGACTTGATTCTTTGGCCGACGGCTCCTCCTTTTGCGTTAAAAAGTGACAACAGCTTTGGAGTTTGCCTGTCCAACTGTGACATAAATGTTGACTCAAGTGATATGCCACTGATTCTCAGGAACTCTTCACAGATCTGTAAAGATAAGTATACCATCTTAGTTACATACCAAAAGTGGTATATTTTTGTGATTTAAACAACATGAGAGTTTTGGATACAAATTAGTTTTCAATCAAATGAAAATCATGGCCAGTGTCAAACAGTAAAGGAACATATTTACTATATAGTTATTTTTAAGTATGAAAAATGCAAGAATGAAATTTAATCTTTAGTCAAGTTTGTAGCCTTATGTGCCCCGTCTTCACAACTATGGGCCATTTACCATATTGAGCAATGTGAAATTCAACTGAATGTGGCACAGCTAAAAGAAACAGAGTCTGATGGTGAAGAAAGTTTTGTGAGTTTTAATTTGAAAAATATACTGTTGACTTAGTGCATACTGCACTGTATTTTTTAGCCATACCAGTAATGACAAATAATTGGATTTTAGCTAGTCAACTTTGCTGAGTTTACCTTACCTGTGATGGTTCAAATAGAGCAGGCCATCTCTCTAGAAGATCTGCAACACTTGGGCCTTGACCTACAATCTCCTGTCTTCTCAAACTGAAGGTTCTTGACATCATCTCATTTATAACTCTGCTGTTATTCTTCTTCTTTGTCTCAGAAATCAACTCCAGCCTGTTACTCTCAAGGGAATCTTCTGTTTCCCCGGCTGGATGAGGGGGCAGGTAGTTAACCTCAGCTTTCCGTGGTTTTTTTATATTCTTTGCTGGTTGCTTGTCTTCAGAAGATTTGCGCTTTAGAGAGTTCACCAAGACTTCTGGAATCCCATGCATCCGAAGTTTGCTTCGGTAGTTTCCTACTTTATACTTCAGGCTCTGCTGCCATCCATAGAGACCATTGAAGGAGCCTGGCTCCTTCAAACATGGGTGCTTTTTTATGAGAGCCTCTGCGACTGCACATCGATGTGCATCTCTTGGGTAGGGAGTGTAAGAAAAGATGAGCTCAGCTAAACACTCCAGAATGTTGGACTTAACACCAGGGTAAGACTTCTCTTTGCACAAAAGGGAACCATCTCTGAGGTAGTTTTCATTGCCTTTTTGAAGTACTAGTTCAGTGTTATATGAAAACTTTGGAATAGGAAACTCAGTTGGCCATGGCTTGTGCATGTCAGGGCTACGGGGACTGAGTATTGTAGTGTCATCAGATTCTGCAGAGATGGAGCCACTTGATGTTGATGGTAGAGACACAGAGTCATTTTCTGACACTGATATGGAGACAGAGTAATCTTCTGTTGGGACCTCAGGAATGTCAACATTTGCAAACAAAATGACAGGTGGAACATACACTACCTTCAGTGTATCCCTATCTTTCAGGTCATCAATTGAACTTAAAGTAACAAAGTCATCAAAATCCTGATCTTTGCGCTGAACGCTAATGTCCATTGAGATCCCAAATGTTTGTTTTATTGTTGCTTCCAACTCTTTAACTGTATGTGGCATTCCAGGAAGACAAAGTTTCTTTATGTCATGGTCCAGGATGACTCGAAATTTTACAGCTGTCTCCATTTTGATGATGTAGCCCTTAAAAAAAATTACAAAACATTAATTTTTACATTCAGTCTGGCATTGTTTAGCAATCATTCTTTGTAGTATGTGCATGGTATATCAAAGAAACTTGAAGAAAACTGTGAAAAATGCAGACATTAGTACCTCTTAAATTATACAAAATGGTATATGAAACACGTATCTATTCCAAACAAATGTGGCGCTTCAGCGACACCATACGCCTTCCTGCAACCTTGTAGTCTGAGAGCGGACATACATCAGTGAGATCCTTCTGTTCCACAAAAACTACAAGCTCTGTGCTCTCCAGCTCAAATGCTCGAAAGTGCTCATCATACCAGGAAATGAATACTTTAGCAATGAAATGGACCTTGTCTCTCAGAATTACTATCTGAAGAACTTCAATAAAGTCTGGGAGTCCTGCAGTAGACCCATAAGCCAAAATCATGCCTTTAGAGTATGTAGTTCCATAAACTGACACAGTGTTGGAAAGATGTACAGTAGTCTGACCTGGAGACACTCTTCTTATTGCATTATGTACATTTGTATGCAAAACAGCTACAGGCACTTGGGATACTCTGGCAGTACTGAAAGTAGGAACTGTTGTAGTTGCATGCAGATGGTGTGCAATCATCAACTGATGCTTGGTTGCAAGGGAAAATAGAACATTTTTGAAATTCCCTGTATGTCTCACAATTTGTTTGAAATAACGATGCTTTCCCTCGAATCGCATCGTCCAAAATGCAATGACAGGTCCAAACACTTTAATGAGCGTTGGATAGTGCTCCAAAAAGTGGTGTTTGGGGATCAACTTAACCTGAGGAAACGCAGCAAGTAATCTAAGTCGATGCTCAGAAATCTTCGCGTCAAGATATGACAAACTTGCTTCAGTTTGGGTTGGTGCTACCACAAGTTCAACTATGTCTTTAAGACACATGATTACATTCCATGCAGGATCATTCAGTGGTATCTTGTGTCCTATCATTAGTGGGAGCAGTCTGATGAGGGACCAGTTTTCGTGGGCATTTCCTCCAATACTTTTTCGAGTGGAAAATGCAATGGGAATGGGCTGTGGACTGTCTGTCTTATCTCCCCACTTGTAAGGAAATGATTTGATTGTGTTGTTAAGCTCGTCAAGTGTGATGTACTTTTTGGCTATGAAATCCCTAAAGCACAGTGCCAATTCCATGGGAATAATCCCCTCAAAAAGGTCGTGCAAAATATCAGGCGGATAGCCCTCAACCATGTGATAATGGCTTAGTTTCTCTGTCAGTGGGCAAGGCCTTTTCACACCAAAGCAGTGGGGTAGTGCAGGGTTTGCTTGTAGAGTCTTAACATGAACGGAATAATCCTCCTTTGTCCGGATGTGAAAAGCACCTGATCTCACTTCCTTTTCTTGAAAGTCAACGTGCTCTCCTAGACAGAACCTGCAAATGTATGGTCCTGAGAAACTTTCAACAAGGCCAGCAACTGAATGTGCACCAAGATTGTCAGCAACTACACAGTAAACAGTCCCTTTGACAGTTTTACCAAGGACAGGAACCAAAATACCATCTTGTTCCAGTACAGCTATGTCATCCAAGAGTGGCTTAAGAACCTCTGCATAGCCAAATCTTTTAATATCCTTAGCTTTGCACAAAAGTGCAAGATACACTGAAGTTAGTGTGGACCGAAAACAGGATTGGATATTTCCCAATATCCAGTACACAGCTGTTATCTTATGTTTCCTTCGAGATGTTCCTAAGGGATTACATACCTCAAAATCATCTACATAAAGGAATATACAGATTCTCTGCTCTTCAGAATAGAAATCACTCTCTCTATAAATGGCACCATCACGGAATGATCTGTACTGTGCAGGAATACTTGTGTGTCCACCATCTGTGAGGAACTTCTCTCTGATATCTTCATTGTTTAAAATTTGTTTCAATGATTCAAGGATCGGAACATACTGAAAACTCTTATTTTCATTCGGATCAAGAATATATTCAACTGGCTCTACAACGTTAAACCTTTGTAGAAAGTACCGCCTCCTTTTGAAAGCTGATGACAGCGGGCCAGCCTTATCAAAAGCCATGCTTATGGGACAGGATTCATTTAACTCCTGAAATAAAGATGTGACAACTGTGCTATCAGTCACACAATTATTCTTCTTCAAGTGTGATTCAACAAAGTCTCTGATAATTGGTATGGATGCTGATGACACAAACTGCATTTCATCTATCAGTTCATCAATACACCGGTTTGAGACATTATGCACACTTTCCAGTTTGAGTAGGAAAGAAGCTATATGGTCCACAATTAAGTGCCTGTCATCCTTTTCCACAGAATGTGCACCTGAGCTGGTTCCTTCTCCACTACCTTCATACATATTCTCATCATGGGTGGCTCCAGTGTTATCAGGTTCAAAAGTTGGTTCCTCATTTGGCTTTTCCAAAAGAACAGCTCTTTTAAAATTGCTCAGAATATGAGGAGTGTGCTTCCTGTGTTTGTGTGCTGTAAATGTTCCATAAATATTGGTTTGAAAATCACACCCTTCAAACACACACTCGACAGTCTCATTACTTTTAAGGTGATGGCCAACATGTGCAAAATATTCTCTCTCTGTTGGAAATCCTTGTGTCCTACACACCAGGCATGTAAAGGACAGGACAATCTCAGGTCTCTGTGTCTGACTTTCCACATGGCATCGAGACAAATGTGAATGCAAACCACTCCAAGTTTTGAAAGAACATGGACATTCCAAGTATATGCATGGTAATGAATGACTATGGCTGAAGGTTCCATGATGGAGTCTATAATGTTTCAAAATGTCACTTCTGGTAGGTAATTGGTCACTGCATCTTTTGCATTGCCAACTCATTTTTACCTGTGCCTACATACGTTAGAGAGGAAATAAAAGGCAAAGTAATGACATCTTAGGTAAACTTTGCAGTTACAATAGTGGAGGCACACCATTTGTTTGCAAATGTTAAGGATAAGAATGATACAAGGATAAAACCCCTCAGGTTCATGCCAAGACTATTAACCCACAGAAATAATTTAAAACAATATGTAACTTTTTGTATTAAAATGTCTACAAAATACAGTTATATACTTTGAGTTGTGTACTTACATTATTAAGTGTTTACCACAAGATCAAATTTGAAAGAAATCTGTCATTTTATTCAGTGTAATGGTGCATTACATTTTGTTCACCTGTCAATTATAGCATCTGCTACGTGCAGGCGTCAGTGTTGTGGTTGTCTGCTGAAGCCACATTTAATAGACCTTTTATCCAATTTATTTTTTATGATATACTTTTTTAAAACCTGGTAGTTTTTAGTTGATTTACTTGATTAAGCATTTTAGTCATCACATGTCAGGATCTTAAATTATCACAGAAAAAAGTTGAACAAATGTTAGTGGCAACTGACAGCTTACCAAACTGCCTCAGAGAAAGAGTGACTGATAATAAGAAACTGCTCTATTTGTTGATTTTTACTGTTTTTTTGGGGGAGGAGACAGAAAGATGATCATATCCGCCTTCTATTTGTGGTTGGTACATAAAAACATCTTTAGAAATGTAATTGCATGGAGCCCACACTATTGTTTGCAATTTTACCTATGTTTTACTTACCTGGGAATAGCTGTAATTGTATCTATTCTTAAGTTTTTCTTACCTGGATGTGAAGTTTGAAGACCCCAGGTAACAAAAGCACTTGGGTATCTAAAGACCAAGAAAATGCATGTTAGAATAAGGTTAAAATCAGTGGTAAGTGTAACTTATTTAAGCAATAGGTTAGAAATAGTTTTTTCAACCAAAAATCTTTCATTAATTGACTATGCAGAATTAAAAAACGTGGATCAAATCTCTAAAATCAGACAGACTACTAAGCATACATCTCAGTCAAATCTGGGCATCTGCTTTAGTAATGCAAAAGTATACTGACATGATCTCCGATTGATTACAGAGTCCTGTCAAAGACACACAGCTAACTTGTTTTGCCTGTTGTCCATAAAACACCACAGCTTACTTTCCCTTATTTGCCCGCACAACTATTGCCCGAAGGTTCAAAATTGGGACATTTCGATAACATATGATCCCCTTAATTGAATCTGTGCAATCTAAAAATATAACTGAGGGCATTTGTGCAACTAATTATTACCTACGTATCTGCGTTTTTAAACACGTCCATCCTAAATGTTGTAACAGTGGCGATGATGTTAGCAGGTGCTGCTAGTAACAGGCAAGCCGGTGCTATCAATCTCTGCTGCTGATAACGCGAGCACAACAGGGCAACGGCATCCCCCACCGGAGACCGTGTCGTTAATATGAAATTAAAGTGCTGTAATCATGCCTACTATGTGTTTTGAGGCTACTTGGCTTTAATTTTACCAATAATACCACTTTTAATCGTTAGTTAGCGTTAACTTAAACTTATATTTGACATTAAATGGTAAGGTAAAATTCCTAGAAAAAAACACGTTAACATTAGTACTACGCAAGTTTAAGTTAAAGCTAACTAACGATTAAAAGTGATATTATTGGTCAAATTAAAGCCAAAGTAGCCTTAAAACACATAGTAGGCAAGACTACAGCACTTATTTCTTATTAACAACACGGCCTCAACCGCCGTTGTTCCTTATGAACCACAATGCTTGCACTGTGCAGCCATCTTAGCTTGCCATGTGTGCAGGATAGCTATACAAGACAACCTAACCTCAGCTCCCTAGTGGAGTAAGCGATTTCGCGTGACTTTACATCACCAATCATTCAGCTAAATTTGCTCAACTTACCGTGTTATCAGTCCCTGAAATTCAGATCCGCTGCAGCGAACAAACAGTTGAAGTGCCGAGGAAGATGCTGCATCTGTCTGGGAGTCCCGCCAGTGAAAATGTCAACTTGCCACAACATAAAATATTTACGTTTGATAAACACACGTGCCACATCGACAGCTGCTCTAATAAATTGTGTATATCAACTCACTTTTATAACATTTCTTGTACACAACAACCACATACAAATAATTACTCAAATAAATTGCAATAGTTTTATTTAAAATATATTGTTATATAAAAACTGATATATTTTAAGTAGAGAGGAAGTATATTGATACTTTTTAGTATAGAACAAATAAAATAAACTAGATCTCAAATATTTAAAGTATATAAAACCTACTTTGTGGGTGTAGCACTTTTTACAGTGCACTGGCCAGTGCATTAGTGGATGGTTCACCCGAAAATTAATCTTTTGCCATGATTTTCTCACCCTCATGTCGTTCCAAACATTTATGCAGTTCTTTGGAATGCAAAAGAAGATACTTTGAAAAATGTTATTTGCACGTTTATTGTAGTTACAAAAAAAAAAAGGCAAAATATATGCGTTTGGCTGAAGAAAGAGAGTCATGCAGGTTTTGGAATGACATGAGGATGATGATTGGATGGGTTAATACTGGTAAAGTTAAATGTGACAAAGTAATTTGAAAAGTGGATGTGGATATACACAACTTCAGTTGTAATGATACCTGTTGTATCACATGATTCTGAAGCTTTTGCTTAATTATCATCATAATTATTTATAATATCCATTTATTTATTAACAGGTATCTTTTAATAGGTATATAGGTGTAAAAAAAGAAAAGAAAAAAATAAAGTATAATATTAATAATAAAAGATGCACAATGTACTTAAATATAAATATAAAGGAATTTTACAGGCATTTTACCTGTATTTTGAATTACGTCGTGTTATTAATGGAAATTTCAGTAAAAGTTGCCCACTGGATGTCCTGGCAGAAAATTACCTGTGCGTTTCTATTTTTTTTATTTGCTCAGGATGTCTCTGAATATGTTTATTTTGAGTTGATATAATAGAAAAGAGTTTTGACTTCTGAAATTTGCAGATATCATTAGGCTACAGAGGTAATTGTGGTTGGAGAAATTAAGATCAGACCTTTTAAAATAACCTTATGCCTGTATAATGATGTTCATGATACATGGGCGTGGCAGCGAATGACAGTAACACAGACACAAAGAAACTGCAGCAGGGATCCACCCATCATCATCTAGCCTGCGGTTTAGACTGGCTTCATATCACGAAGGACCTCATTTCATGCGTGAAAACACAAAAACTCATACAGATGTGATACTCATTACTGCCTAAAACTCTTTTTTCTTTAACCTCAACACTTTTTGAACTTTTTCTTTGTCTTAACGCTCGTTTCACACCGTGCACGAACTGAGAGCGCGCGCGAATCTCCGCCTATAGAATCACATCAGCAGGTTATTATAGACAGCCTCAGTACAGCGCGAGCGCGCCTCTTCAAAACATGCGGAGGAGAAATTAAAAAAAATATGAGATCAAACTGTGTGCACACTGAAGACATCTTTACGCGGGTTATTGTGAATCCACTTTTAGCGTGTTTTCTAAACCAACTAAACCAATCCCAGGAATAATGCTCGAGGAAGTGTCACACAACGGGACAACTGATCTCTATGTCTTTATGCGGAGTTGGACCTTGGAATATCCCAAATTATTTGTCCCACTTCAGTCATCACACGTCACGTTCACATGTTGACCACATGATGTCGCATGACAGAATGAGAGCATATCTTGTTTTTTTGGGTTTAAAACAGAATAAAAAAATAACATCGCTTTGTTAACTTTCTTATTCTTGTGGCAACATTTTATTTTCACAAAGATTTCATAAACTAAAATACCTATTTTTTCTATAGAGTTATTATGCGAAGTAGAACATTTAATCAAATAACTAAGAATAATTAATAATAAAAAAACCAAAATACTTTTTTTGAAGAATTATTTTATTTATTTATTTCTTGTTTCGTTTTGTTCCTGCTTTTATCTGATTTAGGATTGTTACATTGTGCTAGAAGTCTGCATATTTGATATATCATGTATATGCTTGAAAATATTTAAGATCCTAAAAGATTAAAATAATAAAAAAGACACGTGAATATACATATATATATATATACAGTGGGTACGGAAAGTATTCAGACCCCCTTAAATTTTTCACTCTTTGTTATATTGCAGCCATTTGCTAAAATCATTTAAGTTCATTTTTTTCCCTCATCAATGTACACACAGCACGCAATATTGACAGAAAAACACAGAATTGTTGACATTTTTGCAGATTTATTAAAAAAGAAAAACTGAAATATCACATGGTCCTAAGTATTCAGACCCTTTGCTGTGACACTCATATATTTAACTCAGGTGCTGTCCATTTCTTCTGATCATCCTTGAGATGGTTCTACGCCTTCATTTGAGTCCAGCTGTGTTTGATTATACTGATTGGACTTGATTAGGAAAGCCACACACCTGTCTATATAAGACCTTACAGCTCACAGTGCATGTCAGAGCAAATGAGAATCATGAGGTCAAAGGAACTGCCTGAAGAGCTCAGAGACAGAATTGTGGCAAGGCACAGATCTGACCAAGGTTACAAAAAAAATTCTGCTGCACTTAAGGTTCCTAAGAGCACTGTGGCCTCCATAATCCTTAAATGGAAGACGTTTGGGACGACCATAACCCTTCCTAGAGCTGGCCGTCTGGCCAAACTGAGCTATCGGGGGAGAAGAGCCTTGGTGAGAGAGGTAAAGAAGAACCCAAAGATCACTGTGGCTGAGCTCCAGAGATGCAGTCGGGAGATGGGAGAAAGTTGTAGAAAGTCAACCATCACTGCAGCCCTCCACCAGTCGGGGCTTTATGGCAGAGTGGCCCGACGGAAGCCTCTCCTCAGTGCAAGACACATGAAAGCCCGCATGGAGTTTGCTAAAAAACACCTGAAGGACTCCAAGATGGTGAGAAATAAGATTCTCTGGTCTGATGAGACCAAGATAGAACTTTTTGGCCTTAATTCTAAGCGGTATGTGTGGAGAAAACCAGGCACTGCTCATCACCTGTCCAATACAGTCCCAACAGTGAAGCATGGTGGTGGCAGCATCATGCTGTGGGGGTGTTTTTCAGCTGCAGGGACAGGACGACTGGTTGCAATCGAGGGAAAGATGAATGCGGCCAAGTACAGGGATATCCTGGACGAAAACCTTCTCCAGAGTGCTCAGGACCTCAGACTGGGCCGAAGGTTTACCTTCCAACAAGACAATGACCCTAAGCACACAGCTAAAATAACGAAGGAGTGGCTTCACAACAACTCCATGACTGTTCTTGGAAAACCAACATTTACCATCCAACCTGACAGAACTGGAGAGGATCTGCAAGGAGGAATGGCAGAGGATCCCCAAATCCAGGTGTGAAAAACTTGTTGCATCTTTCCCAAAAAGACTCATGGCTGTATTAGATCAAAAGGGTGCTTCTACTAAATACTGAGCAAAGGGTCTGAATACTTAGGACCATGTGATATTTCAGTTTTTCTTTTTTAATAAATCTGCAAAAATGTCAACAATTCTGTGTTTTTCTGTCAATATGGGGTGCTGTGTGTACATTAATGAGGAAAAAAAAAATGAACTTAAATGATTTTAGCAAATGGCTGCAATATAACAAAGAGTGAAAAATTTAAGGGGGTCTGAATACTTTCCGTACCCACTGTATGTATATATATACACTGCGCTCCAAAAGTTTGGAAACACCCCTGGCAAAGTGTGGTTTTGGACAATATCAGAATAAATCCTTATCATTTTTTGGTGCAAATACATTACAGTAACTTGACATTATCATTGAAGACCAGCAATAATAATTTTCATTTTGGTTACATAATAGTGGCAATATATACATGTCAAAGTCAGACATGCCCCTTTGCCAGCTGCGATGCCTGGTTACTGGTTTAAACTTGGCCCAGGTTTGTAAAAGATCTTTGGGTCAGCACACCTTAATAGCTTCAAGAATTAATTGCCAATTAAGATCAGAATACAATGAACCAATCAGAACCCAGTTTAGGTCAGATAGCTGCTAATGGTGGATATTTTGATGAATAGAAAATTTAAGTTTTTTTCTATGTATAAACTGGTTATGTAATAAAGTATGTTTTCATAGTTTGTATTGTACCTTATCAGTGCAAAATTATCACAAATTAAAAAGGATTCATGTCAATCCCCACTTTTCTAGGGTGTTTCCAAACTTTTGGAGGGCAATGTAAATATATATATACGCAGCGGCAGTTTTTCCGTAAATTGAATAGGGAAGGCATACAGCGTAAGTTTTTTGAAGAATATGGAAAACGGAAGGACGTTCAAGGTGATATTTTGTGTTTATAAAGCATATACAGTTGTAATTTTTTCAAAAATGACCGATGGTTTCTCTAGATAAGACTCTTATTCCTCGTCTGGGATCGTGTAGAGCTCTTTGAAGCTGCACTGAAACTGTAATTTTGACCTTCAACCGTCTGGAGGCCATTGAAGTCCACTATAAGGAAAACAATCCTGGAATGTTTTCATCAAAAATTTATTTTCGACTGAAGAAAGAATGACATGAACATCTTGGATGACATGGGGGTGAGTAAATTATCAGGAAAATTTTATTTAAAAGTGAACTAATCCTTTAATATCTTTCAACATTTAAATATAAATTAAATTATTATTAAATTATTTTATATTTATTTACTTTTTTATGTCATTATTACAATTTTTTATTCATTATTGACAGACAGACAGCCTGACTCAATTAAACGCGTTGAATAGTTTGGTGTTTTTAGAGGTCCGAGCACCGAAGGTGCCGGAACTTGTTTTTACGATAATTCCGAGAGCATGTGAACGGAGCATTTCTTTAAAGGGTTAGTTCACCCAAATATTAAAATTCTGTCAGTAATTACTCACCTTCATGTCGTTCCACACCTGTAAGACCTTTGTTCATCTTCAGAACATAAAAATTAAGATATTTTTGATAAAATCCAATGGCTCAGTGAGGTCTGCATTGACATCAAGACATTTAACATTTCAAAGACATGTTTAAAACAGTTCATGTGACTACAGTGGTTCAACCTTAATGTTATGAAGCGACGAGAATACTTTTTGTGCGCCAAAAAAACTCAACAAAATAATGACTTTATTCGTCATAAGTGTTTCAAAGTTTCAATGTTTCACCACTGGGGGGCGTGACTTTGGCAGTTGGGGGCATGTCAGTGAGAAACATGCGGAATAACACAATATTTAGCACATTGTGAGGCTTTTTTATTTACACCAAAATAAGCTAATTCCCTGAACAAAATATAATAGCATTTATAACAATATAATATGTAATGATAAAGTTTACAGTGGCTTCATAAATTAATTAAAAACATGAGAAAGCAAAACAGACCTAATGCTCATTCTTTGTTCTTCATTTTCTAGAAATAGATTTTAAAACCTTGCTGCATTTTTGTGTAGTTAATACACCGCCATCTTCCTCTTCTTCTTCTTTTTTAGGGTTTAACGGCAGCTTGCATCCATTAATGTTGCACTACTGCCATCTTCCGGGTTTATTTTCCTGTAATGTCCATTACATCATATTCTCCTCATCAGTCCAGTCCAGTCCTTTTTAAAAAACTGCAAATACTTCTTCTGCCTTGTTCATTCATTTTTCTCTGTGACTTCAAATTTACTGATACACATCTGTGGCTACAAATTCCACTGTCTGTCACACGTGCTCAGTTGTTTTGCACCAAATATACATTCATAGTTCAACACGATAACAGCATTTTGGTGGCCTGAAAATGCAAACTTCTGAAAACGGGTTTCAAAGTGCAAGTTTTTGTTGTCCGTGTAAACAACAAAAACGCAAATCTGTGAAAACGAAGACGTCATGCACATCATAGGACGCACATGTGTAACAGGTATACAGTGTACTGTTAAATGAGTCATTCCACGAAACCGGTACGATTGGGACTTAGACATTTTTAGATTTTTTACCAAAATGTATTACTTTTCTGAACACCCCACAACATTAATGACATATTTAACTTCCAGAAAAACATATTTTCCCATCTCAGGTATCAAATCCCTATTATTATTTGTCATTATTTTAAGTTATGGACACTATGGGAGCTCTCTGAATATTATTATAAAATGTATTTGTGATAAAATCAACATTTTCCTATTAATCAGATGTCCCTCACACTAATTCAGTAATTGCAAATATAAAAGTTACATAAAATCTCACAATTTTGCTATACTAAAGCCTGAAATGGGCACTTTTTGTGACAGCAACCTCATCTTTTTTGATCAAAGGCTTAACTTAAGAATTTGAACTAAAATCAGTATTCTTATGATTGCTCTGAACATTTCAGACAGAGTTTAACAAACTTTAAATTACTTTTTTCATAAAAAAAAAAAATGTGGGTGTGACAGGGTTGTGATTCTTTGCCTAAATTGGCCTCTGCTCTAAATCTAGTGAATAAATGGAGAGCACATGGCATGCATGATATTAAGAAATCATGAATAATGTTGAAATAACAAAGATCATTTTCACAAGTAATAGTTTTCTATCTTTAATTGATGTAAAGGCCCGGGGTTGAGTTGCTAAGCTTGACCAACACAATATCACATCATAATTTAGTTATACTTATTAAAGAAGGTGGTAACTTGCCTGTGTCTGCTCACAATGTTGTTTAGAAGACTTCTATGATGTCACTTCCTATTAATGATGTCACATAAGTATCGGTTCATTAATAGGCTTGTTTGAGATGCGCCTAGCCTCGCCTGAAATGTAGGAGAGAGTAGGCGGCTGCTGTGAGGGGAGGAGTGAAAAAAGTGCAGGCAAGACGGACAGTTCTCTGTTCTTGTAGTGGATCAGACACCTACGAGATCAAAGGCGGATATCGCGGGTGTTGATGATAAACTGGAGGTGATTTAATTTCTGTTGCTTTTATAGGAAAATAAACATAATGAACAATACACCCAAAGCACTTGTTATTTATTTCCATTCGAAAGACGTGTATCACTCATTTTAACTTTAATTATAGACATGTTTTTATATACACTCACCTAAAGGATTATTAGGAACACCTGTTCAATTTCTCATTAATGCAATTATCTAATCAACCAATCACATGGCAGTTGCTTCAATGCATTTAGGGGTGTGGTCCTGGTCAAGACAATCTCCTGAACTCCAAACTGAATGTCAGAATGGGAAAGAAAGGTGATTTAAGCAATTTTGAGCGTGGCATGGTTGTTGGTGCCAGACGGGCCGGTCTGAGTATTTCACAATCTGCTCAGTTACTGGGATTTTCACGCACAACCATTTCTAGGGTTTACAAAGAATGGTGTGAAAAGGGAAAAACATCCAGTATGCGGCAGTCCTGTGGGCGAAAATGCCTTGTTGATGCTAGAGGTCAGAGGAGAATGGGCCGACTGATTCAAGCTGATAGAAGAGCAACTTTGACTGAAATAACCACTCGTTACAACCGAGGTATGCAGCAAAGCATTTGTGAAGCCACAACACGCACAACCTTGAGGCGGATGGGCTACAACAGCAGAAGACCCCACCGGGTACCACTCATCTCCACTACAAATAGGAAAAAGAGGCTACAATTTGCACGAGCTCACCAAAATTGGACAGTTGAAGACTGGAAAAATGTTGCCTGGTCTGATGAGTCTCGATTTCTGTTGAGACATTCAGATGGTAGAGTCAGAATTTGGCGTAAACAGAATGAGAACATGGATCCATCATGCCTTGTTACCACTGTGCAGGCTGGTGGTGGTGGTGTAATGGTGTGGGGGATGTTTTCTTGGCACACTTTAGGCCCCTTAGTGCCAATTGGGCATCGTTTAAATGCCACGGCCTACCTGAGCATTGTTTCTGACCATGTCCATCCCTTTATGACCACCATGTACCCATCCTCTGATGGCTACTTCCAGCAGGATAATGCACCATGTCACAAAGCTCGAATCATTTCAAATTGGTTTCTTGAACATGACAATGAGTTCACTGTACTAAAATGGCCCCCACAGTCACCAGATCTCAACCCAACAGAGCATCTTTGGGATGTGGTGGAACGGGAGCTTCGTGCCCTGGATGTGCATCCCATAAATCTCCATCAACTGCAAAATGCTATCCTATCAATATGGGCCAACATTTCTAAAGAATGCTTTCAGCACCTTGTTGAATCAATGCCACGTAGAATTAAGGCAGTTCTGAAGGCGAAAGGGGGTCAAACACAGTATTAGTATGGTGTTCCTAATAATCCTTTAGGTGAGTGTATATTTTTTATAAATGACAACAATCACATAACCCATAGAGAGATGGCACTGTCAGAGAGTTTGGGAATATTCACACATTATTTTTACACATAAAAACATGATATTAGAGTTTTAAAATCAAACATTTTAAAACAGATCAGTACGTCACAGTTGTTTAAACCAATAAGCATACAGCTGTGTCGTCAGCAAGTCGTTTCCCATCGTGCTTTTGGTCAGCGCAGTCGGTGGTGAGCAACTGTGCCTGACTTCAGAATCCGATGAGGCCCCACTGCCACGGCCATGTTAAATGTTTATTTTTTGTTATTTTTTTACAGTATTTTTTCAGATAACCTAAATAATGTATGTGATGTGATAACATACATTATTACATGGATGCTGATAATCTAATTGTAATCGGAAGACCTGTTGTTGTTAGCTTTGTCCCAAATCAGAGGCTACATCCTTTCGTAGTTCTGACTGAGCGTTATCTTTTTTAGTTATATTCAACTGTCTGAAAACAAAACGGGGTTCACATCTTGTCTAAACATGTTCACCTGTGGTTAAGGTTAGGCAGTGCTGTAGTCTAGGGTTTTGTAGTGAGTATACTGTTAATTTTCCCTCCAAACCTCATACCTGTTCCAGAGTTACCCCCATAAGCACCACCACACTCGCTAATGCACACAGTGAGCATCTACATGTAATTGAGAGCATTCTGAAAGACTGCTTATGTCAATTTATTATAAGCAACACAAGACTTTAACAGCCAATGACATTTACAGCTGGGGACACTAGACCGATTATCTACTGTTTATCACGGTATTTATCATTGTATCACAGTATTTTTTAAGATTCTGGAGGTTTCAGTGTATACCACCGTTTCCCCACTGAACATTTACTGTCAGGATTACAGAGAATATTAAAACACTGTGAGGACAAATACAAATTTACTTTAAAAATGGTGGTAATCAAATCAATTTATAAAAATAACAAGTTAATCTTAAAATGTAATCAAATAAAAATTCTAATTCCTTTTATTTTTTTGGCAAGATTACTTTTGAATTAAAGGGGACCTATAATGCCCCTTTTAGTATGTAGTATGTGGAGAATCTCACGCAGCCAAAATGAGGATTGTCAGTAACGGTGTTCAGCCTTACATTGTTCAAACCGGAGTCGGACACTGATGGAGAGACTCAGGAAGAAGTTACAACTTTTAGAATACTAATCTAACCAATGCCATCTTTCGTGTTCTTGTGTTTTGGAGGAGGCGTGGCTTTGGAGACCAAAGCTAACTTTCTATTGCTACCAGTGTTGGGGGCAACATATTACAAGTAACTTGAGTTACGTAATCAGATTACTTTTTCAAGTAACTAGTAAAGTAACTCATTACATTTTTCAAATAAGTAATGCAAGTTACTTTTTCACATTTATTTATTGTAGTACTAGACTAAATGTGAACATGCATTTACTCATCCTACTTGCACGAAAACATTCAGTATTCCTCAAAATGAATAAACTTAAATTAAATTAAATTACAGAAATACACTTTGGCCAGGTTTCATAGACAGGGTTTAGCCTAAGCCAGGATTTGGCCTCAGTTCAGTTAGGATATTTAAGTAGCTTTTATAATATTTTAAGATCTGTCAGTACAAGTTGCTTTCAGTTACAACAGCTCAAACATGCATTTTAGTCTAGGACTATCTTAAACCTTATCTGTGAAACCGGGGGTTTATGTATTTAATCTCACTTTATTAACCAATGTCTTTGCTGCTGACCTTCAATGATCTAATTCAAACAGCAAAAATTACTTTAAATTAGATTTAGAAATAAGATCCTTCTCCTGTATCCTATTATTCTTCAATCCAGGGGTGCGTTTCCCACACAACGATGTAACTCGCTGCTGAACTACCATAGTACGATGCATCGTTGAACAAATCAACTAGCTAGTCACGACTGTTTCCCGAAACCGTACTGTCGCAAACTTGTCGTTCAACCATGTTTTTTTGATGATGTCACGCAGGTGATGGAGTAATAACTTCTTTAAATGAATCCATTTGAGATCGAATTAATGCTACAATTTCTGCTATGAATTACGGACATGGCATTAGAGGACTAATTCTCATTTTTCTCAGTTATTTTGCTTTATTTCCAGATTAAATCAAATGCTTGTTCTTACGTACTAGAGCACGTACGCACATGCGCACTCTTAAAAAACGATGCTTTAAATCTCTTGACAAACTAAAATATAAATGACATTTGTATATATTCGAAATAAAAGATATACATTGTACTTAATGTCAGCTTGCTTATTTTACTCAAGATAACGATTTATTAAGTCCACATGTCATAAAAACAAGAAACTATGCTTCTAACCACAGCTCAAGAGCCGTCGTTCCAACCACACAAGTTTGCAATGCAGTTTGCGAATGTTCGTTTGAACTTTGGTTTCGGGAAACACCAAGTCGTTGAACTATGTAAGTAACGACGGAACTTGCGATGTTAGTTGGCTAATGATGCTTTTGGAAAACGCACCCCTGAATGGCCGCACAGCTGAAAGGTTTGTTTGAGCTGCGCCCTCTACTGTACAGGCGTAAATATGCATTTTATTCAGCCTGAAGTCGCGACAAAGCAACAGGATCCCATTCATTTCAATGAAGCGCTGGCGACTTCAGGCGACAAGAGCGACGGGAGACATGCAACAAAAGTTCAGAAATTTCAACTTTATGCAAATGTGCGAATTTTGCGAGTGACAACCAATAGGAGTGAAGGCTCTCTGGAGCTCACATCACTGTCTCGAGTGCAGGCAAGAAAACAGGACCTAGTTCAGGAGCGACTTCACTGCTTTATATGATTTGACTGATATAATAAAGTGATGTGTGGAAAAGAAACTGTCGGCAGTTTTGTGAGTTTGATTCATACATTGATAGTTTGTGTTGTTAATTATATGCTGTGAGCAGTTTAGCACTGCTGCAGTTCATATTACAGTTTCCCCTGCATCGTGTTGATTATTAGGGACAAGAAAATTGATTATTTGTCAAATTTGAATGACGTTTTAGTATTTTTTGACAGTATGAGTGAGTTGAATTTGTTGATACAACGATCGTTAATCCAGTTAATGATTTAATGCACTGAGCTCTGCAGTCACAACACTCTACAACAGCAGAATGTTACTTTTAATTATTTTAAACCTACTTCCTAGTCAAATTAGAATGATTTCTTAGTTTTATATATCATTTGTGATTGCATTTTCTATAGATATGATCAGACGGGCAGTCTACCAATTGCACTTCATTGCATTGTTGCATGTTTTAGAGTTAACGGAAAGTCTGTAAAATTACTGGATAATGTCTGGGTAATGAGCTGCTAGTACTTTTTCTGTTTGTTTTTTTATTATTATTATTTGTTTTTTTTTAACATATTTATATTTTACCGTGTAGCTTTATCAATATCAACTTAGTGAACCATAATCTATAGGTGCTGTGCGATTCATTAAAAAAACGTATTGTCGCAGAATACCGACGAAAAGATGGAAGATGATTTCAATTGCTGTTAGAGCATGGTGACGTTAAAGTTTTTTTGCTTTAGTCTAGATTTACTTTTTAGTATTCAAGCAATATATTATGATATTGATACAGCAGTAGTAGGACTCCCTCTATGTGTTTGGCTTATGCAATGATTCGCTTATTAAGTTTGCCATAAGAACATTTCACCCAACCGGTACTAATGTCATCTCAGATGCTTTTAAGCTAATCAGCTAATGGGTTCTCTGACTCTCTGCCAGGTAAGATTTGATATTCATATTACGACCTTCACTTCAGACATGCAGTCTTTAAAGTTTTTAGTCTCTTGAGGACCAAGTCACAAATTTTAATGTATAACTAAAGACTTCAGAGAATATCACAAAACACACATGCTTCTCCCACTCTCACTTAACCCAGTATTAAATAAAAAATAGATTACAAGATTACGTTTTTAAAAAGTTCACAAAAGCGTGTAATTGTAACAGCACACTAATGAATAATTATGTTACTCCCAACAGGATTTTTTTGTTTTGTTTTGAAGTGGACTTATATTTTCTTTTAATTGTTTGCAGGTTGAATGAAGAGATGCAGAAAAGACAGGAATCTGAAAATAATCTGACTCTCTTTCGTAAGGTAAAGTGATAATGGGAAGTATATCTCACAGTATACACTTCCACCAAATGCTATCTCTCAGCTTCATTATTTTTATACAGTATTTGTCTACACACCTGTCACAATGTAACGGAAGCTTGTTTCCACCAGTGAATAAAAAATGAAAAAAATCATTGTGACTTTTCATCCACTTTTGTAATCCACTTTTGCTACACAGCAAAATCTCCAGAGTTAAATCAACTCTGCTCAGAATACATATGGTCCCTCTCTAAATAGTGTTAAAATAACACTAAAGCAGAGTTAAAGTTAATGTGATAATTAAGCAATTAAGTGATGATTGTGCATTATTGATGAACACCTGCTGTTAACAAGCAGAATCACTGAAGAAAAGAGAAACACAAGAACTACAACTGACCCAGTCACAGCCTTATTAATTGCTTAATTATCTCATTAACTTTAACTCTGCTTCAGTGCTACTTTAACACTATTTAGAGAGGGACCATATGTACTCTGAGAAGAGTTGATTTTGCTGTGTAGTTTGACGATGGAAAGTTGCATGGTCCAAAAGGGTACCTTGTACCTTGTAGGGGTGTAACAATACATCAATATAGATCGATACATCTATCTAATGTCTAATGATATGATGTATCGATGCAACGTGTAAAAAATCGATACCTGTTGGGCTATTTATATATTTAGTCTTGAGTACATCTTGACTGTCTGACTGTGTGTGTATATGAAGGATGTGGATAATGCCACCCTTGCCCGTCTGGAGCTGGAGAGGAAGATTGAGTCTCTGATGGATGAGATTGAGTTCCTCAAGAAGATGCATGATGAGGTGAGAGACAAATAGATAATGAATGATGAACTAGAGAATGTGAAAATAAATCACTGGCCTATACTTTTATGATGATATCTTTTTGTGTGCTTGCTTTGAAACTTATATTTGTCAAATTATTTCTGTTACCATTGACTATTGAAAATAACACTGATTAGAAACCAAGGGTAAAATTTAAAACCTTGCAGTTGAGTAAAGAAAAAGGAGGGGTGGCCCTTCCATGTAGGCAACTTCTCGTTCTTCTTATTGGAGAGAATTTTGCTGGAAAAATACTATTCAGTTTTTCATTACTCCAAAACAGAAAAATAAATGTCAGGGCAACACAAATTGTTGGAGACTTTGCGGCTCGCAGGATGCTAACCATTTTCACATATTTTGGGGTTGTCCTATTATCAAAAGTTTTTGGAAAGATATACATAATGTATTGGAAGAAATTTTAGACATTTCAGTTGATTTCAGTTTTGAGGCACTCTACATGGGAAAGATGTCAATGGTTTCCTGGGTAAGAAAAGATAAATATATGTACAGAATTATTCTTGCTTCAAGTAAAAATGCTATTACTAGATGCTGGTATAAACCTAACCCGCCACAAATACCGGATTGGATTGACATTGTAAGAAGTATTTTTTATTATGGAGAAAAGTACTTTTTGTATAAATATCCAAATGTCAGTTTGTTGACTTTTGGTCCAAATGGATAGAGTTTATAACCCCCAGTGAACCAAATGTTTTTCTGTTATAGAACATATGTTTTGTGTTTATATAAATATTGTGTCTACATCCCCTTTCTTTTGTAAATAGTTTTTGCTACAATTGGAATATAATTTAACGAGATATATTGATCAGTTTTTGTCATGAAGAACTTTGAACAGTTTTTTTTTTTTTTTAAATGCTGTAAAAGTGACAAATGTCATAAACTGATATTGTGAAATTGTATCTTTTTCCAATAAAAACTAAAATTTAAAAAAAAGAAAATAACACTGATTATTCAGTTTGTAAGAACAAGTAAAAATTCTATCACAGTGACAAAAATGTATTCATAGTTTTTACTTGATGTCACACTAGAGGACAAAAAAAGGCTTTCTTCCACATCCTGCCAGTCATTATTTCCCTGGTTTGATTCAAGTACTAATGTAGTTAGACAGTGATATAAAAAGACCAAATTCAATATACACACTTTATTGATGATGCATAATGTATACAGGCGAACAAATGAACCTTGGATATAAACACACAACCATTATCAAGAAAACGTTTAACCGTTTATATTCTGGGCTCATCTGAATGCCTGTATATATAATATTAATCATTAATAAGGTGTATGGTGAATTAGATTTTTTTTAGTATCACTGTTTTAGTACATTAAGACAATTTTTGTCTTTTTTTTCTTCTTCCTTTGAGATGGAAAACTGACAGGCCTGTGCTGCAGTTCTATGGATGTTTTGCCCTTCAGGTCTCAGAGCCAGTCATGTGACTGGAAACTATGAAAAGGGCAAGAAATTGCATCAAGAAAAATGTTAAAATACACACTGTGTAAAAAAACTCTTGCACTTTCAGTCATGCAAGTACAGTTCCAATCTAATTTAATGGTGAAATACCGAAATCTCAAAAACGTTTGTTTAAGTAACAAATACGTAATATGTGTCAGTAAATCAAACGAATGACTAAATGGTCAACTTCACATTGTTTCTCTTAGTAGGATGAAAATAATCTGTTATTTAAATGGTATTTAATTATTCTCACGCCCAAACTCTCTTTGCACTTTTAGTTATAATGAAAGCATCCGTTAGTGTGCAGAAATTGAGTTAAAATGACGAGATCACTGCATTTATGCGCTCAACAACATGTCTGTGATTGGCTACAATATTCATCACTGCAACCTTTCATGCCATGATCTCAATATACAGGTGCTGGTCATATAATTAGAATATCATCAAAAAGTTGATTTATTTCACTAATTCCATTCAAAAAGTGAAACTTGTATATTATATTCATTCATTACACACAGACTGATATATTTCAAATGTTTATTTCTTTTAATTTTGATGATTATAACTGACAACTAAGGAAAATCCCAAATTCAGTATCTCAGAAAATTAGAATATTGTGAAAAGGTTCAATATTGAAGACACCTGGTGCCACACTCTAATCAGCTAATTAACTCAAAACACCTGCAAAGGCCTTTAAATGGTCTCTCAGTCTAGTTCTGTAGGCTACACAATCATGGGGAAGACTGCTGACTTGACAGTTGTCCAAAAGACGACCATTGACACCTTGCACAAGGAGGGCAAGACACAAAAGGTCATTGCAAAAGAGGCTGGCTGTTCACAGAGCTCTGTGTCCAAGCACATTAATAGAGAGGCGAAGGGAAGGAAAAGATGTGGTAGAAAAAAGTGTACAAGCAATAGGGATAACCGCACCCTGGAGAGGATTGTGAAACAAAACCCATTCAAAAATGTGGGGGAGATTCACAAAGAGTGGACTGCAGCTGGAGTCAGTGCTTCAAGAACCACTACGCACAGACGTATGCAATACATGGGTTTCAGCTGTCGCATTCCTTGTGTCAAGCCACTCATGAACAACAGACAGCATCAGAAGCGGCTAAAGACAAAAAGGACTGGACTGCTGCTGAGTGGTCCAAAGTTATTTTCTCTGATGAAAGTAAATTTTGCATTTCCTTTGGAAATCAGGGTCCCAGAGTCTGGAGGAAGAGAGGAGAGGCACACAATCCAAGTTGCTTGAGGTCCAGTGTAAAGTTTCCACAGTCAGTGATGGTTTGGGGTGCCATGTCATCTGCTGGTGTTGGTCCACTGTGTTTTCTGAGGTCCAAGGTCAACGCAGCCATATACCAGGAAGTTTTAGAGCACTTCATGCTTCCTGCTGCTGACCAACTTTATGGAGATGCAGATTTCATTTTCCAACAGGACTTGGCACCTGCACACAGTGCCAAAGCTACCAGTACACCTGGTTTAAGGACCATGGTATCCCTGTTCTTAACTGGCCTGCAAACTCGCCTGACCTTAACCCCATAGAAAATCTATGGGGTATTGTGAAGAGGAAGATGCGATATGCCAGACCCAACAATGCAGAAGAGCTGAAGGCCACTATCAGAGCAACCTGGGCTCTCATAACACCTGAGCAGTGCCACAGACTGATCGACTCCATGCCACGCCGCATTGCTGCAGTAATTCAGGCAAAAGGAGCCCCAACTAAGTATTGAGTGCCGTACATGCTCATACTTTTCATGTTCATACTTTTCAGTTTTCTGAGATACCGAATTTGGGATTTTCCTTAGTTGTCAGTTATAATCATCAAAATTAAAAGAAATAAACATTTGAAATATATCAGTCTGTGTGTAATGAATGAATATAATATACAAGTTTCACTTTTTGAATGGAATTAGTGAAATAAATCAACTTTTTGATGATATTCTAATTATATGACCAGCACCTGTAATGTCATAGATTTAAGTGTAATGCTATAATCAACACTTCTCACAATTAGTTAACCTTGAGAGCTGTAATAGTAAAAACATGCAAAAAATTTGAGAAAGTAATACTTAGCTATTTCATATATTGCAAAGATGTTAGCCAATAGAGCTGCAGCAAATGATTTTGATAAATCGATTAATCTAACGATTACAGGAATGATTATTCAACTAATCATTGGTTATTTTACAGATTAATCAGTAGGCTTTGATCCATTATTTATTCCACTTTTGCAATTAGTTCAAATATTGAGTTATACCTATTTTAATAATAAATAAAACAAAGAAATCACTTAAGCTTTTGAAAATTTATTTTTAATGAATTTTGAACCAACTGAATAGACCAATCTCCTTCAATTTTCCTTTCCTCCTCAGTCATCAATAGTCCAACTATTACAATGAGTGGCACTGTGTTTTTATTAAGTCTGGGAATTGTAATAATATCTTTTTAATAATAGAAATATGAATATTATATAAAATTATATTATGCAAATTTTTTGAAAAAGTTTCCTCTCTAAAGTTCTTTTAAACTGTCGAGTTTATGTTTATGGAATGGGCTTCCATGGGTAAATGCAACGTTTGTTTGCAAGCTGTTTTATTGACATCTTTCTGTGGTTGAAACTCTTATTAAGTGATTACATTAGAGATGGATTAATGTAATTTAATTTTAATGGATTTATGTCAAACTTTCCCACATTTTACGGTTGAAACGCAATGTCTTCTATTGGATTGGATCCGATGACTGCATTACAGTATTGTGCTACAGCGCCCCACTGGTCAAATAGTGTTATTACGAGCCCTTCAAATAGGTCATATGAGATCAAAAGACTATTCAACAACAAAAATATTTGTTGACAATTTTTTTTTATTGTCGACGTTGGTGATAATGTCGACTAATCGTTTCAGCCCTATTAGCCAACCACAGCAGTGGGCGTTTACACTGAAGTCTCACAGCAGACGCCCCTTAATACAGCATTCAAATAAAAGTGCTAAAATCAGGGTAGGAAAAATGCCTTTTATTTCTAAATTATGACAATTTTTGATGTAAAAAGCATGCTAACATTATAAGTGCACCACAGGAAACATTATAAAATAATAAAAGAACTCAGTTCATTACCCCTTAAAATGAAATGAGTTAGTTTCACTCAAATAACAATAACAGTTTATTGTACTTAGAAAAAAGTTGCGTGAACTCAAAATTTGATTGTAGTAAACTGAACTTAATATGATTGCGTTACAGAAGATTTCTAATTCCCAGCAAGCTTTACATCAGACTGTAAAAGGAAAATAAATGTTGAAATGAATTGATGTTAATGTTGTGTTGTTTACAGGGTTCTGTTATGTTAGTGTAGGGTTATCATTGTGGTGAAGAGTAAAGCCTGTGGTTAGGTTGAGGATTGTTAATGAGAGCCACCTGTGCACCACACTAGCCTTGCTCCACTTCCACGGCTCTCGGCTCCAACAACAACCGTCTAACCAATCAGCATTAGGGGGCATATGACGGTCGAGGAGAGAGAACACAATACAAAAGAGTTCAAAATAATATCACTGGAATTAAAACACAAACATTTAAATAATTGCATGTGTTTTTTAAATCTGTAGGAAATTCAGGATGTACAAGTGAGTGTTCAGAATCAGCAGATGAAGATGGAGGTGATTGAGACATCCAGCCGCCCTGATCTGACCGCAGCACTTCGAGACATCAGAGCTCAGTATGAGAACATCGCCTCCAAAAACATGCAGGAATCTGAGGAGTGGTACAAGTCCAAGGTGAGTGACGCCACGGTATGTCAGGAAGTTCAATACTGCAATACATACTACTGATCATCTTTGTGTTTTCTCTGTTAGTTTGCAGACCTGACCGATTCAGCCAAGCGCAATGCTGAGGCCATGAGACAGGCTAAACAAGAGACCAATGACCTGAAGAGGCAAATTCAAGCCCAGAACTGTGACATCGATTCTCTCAAGAGCACTGTACATACACATTCCTGTAGTCATTATAGTTCAAAGCCGTAACCATGTAAAACGTTGCATGTAAACGTACTCACTGGTAAAACTAAAGCATCATGTTGGGATACGTTCTCGTTTTCTGTGAAGAGTAAGGCCTGCCTTCTTTGATCTGATTGGCCATCTCAATCTGTTAGACCGCTGAGGCAGACCAGCCTAAAAATTGTACTTTTGGCAATTTTTAATTTTGGGGAGATTTGTCCCCCACAGTGAGTATAGTGGTTATGGCCCTGTTATAGTTAGCTTTGTATAAAAACAATACAAGTCTATGGTATTCGGTTATTTAGACAGCTATTTATTTGTGTGTGTTTGTGATGGTAGAATGAGGCTCTACTGAGGCAAATGAGAGAAATGGAAGAGCAGTTTTCTGCAGAGGCCGGAAATTATCAAGATGCTGCGGCGCGTCTAGAAGAGGAGATACGGCACCTGAAAGAGGAGATGTCACGCCATCTGCGGGAATATCAGGATCTGCTCAACGTCAAGATGGCCCTGGACATCGAGATCGCCACCTACAGGAAACTTCTGGAGGGAGAGGAAAACCGGTAGGAGAGATTCCGTTGAGCCATTCAACAGGTTTCTGCATGTTTTAATCCTGGTAACTGATGACCTTTGAACTTCATCTTTCAGAATTGTGGTTCCTATCATGAAAATGCCTTCAATGAGTGGACACGGTGGTGGTGAGTCTATCATAACTTATAAAAGAATCTCCAGGAGTGCTTATTATTATTTAACCCTAAAAAGTAAAAAAAAAAAGAAAAAAAAAGGAGGTTGTAGGACTGGACGTACAAACCAGCCAGGTTTGTAGCTATAGCTATATCAATATTAGGGGTTTTATTTGAAATATTAACTTTGCACATACATTTTTGATGTTTATAAATGGTTTTAATTACATTTACACTTCATTTCAATTTTTAGGTAAAATAAATTAAAAAAATTATACTCAAAAGTTTATAGTCGAGCTGCCTTGCCTTATTGTGTTTTGGTAATTAAGCAGCAAAAATGAACCCACAGCACCACCAAGCGTTCAACCAGCAATACATGTGTTTTGTGAGGCATTTATATTAAATAATGGAATATTTTCTTCCTTTTTATATTTCTATGTCATAATAGTACAAGATTATCCTATGTTAATGTATGTGGCATCCAATAAAGAGGAGATGTAATCCACAATGTAACAAAAAGTAGTCAGATTAAGGGGCTGTTTACACAACACCGTTTTCTAAAAATGGAAACCCTTTTATGCCTTTTGGCCATTCATTTACATGACAGTGGCATTTTGGTGGCCTGAAAACACAAACTTTTGAAAAAGGGTTTCAAAGTGCATGTTTTAAAAACTATACCATTGTCGTCAAAAATTTTAATCTGTGAAAACGGTGATGGGATGCACATGCTTATTATGTGTTTAGTCTATCCGCCTTATTATTCAACGCTGAAGTAAGGTGTTTTCCATGAATGTGCGAGACTTCCGATTTATTAGTCGCTATTGGGAAATGAGAAGAATATCAAAATGCCTTAAACTGTAAAAACAAGGTGAATAGGCATGTGCGTTAGGCATGCGTCGCATGCTCTCTGTAAAGCCCTGGGTTTACTTAGTTTTTTTTTATGCATATGCTGGTGTACGCGCACAGTCGAACGCACAGCCTTGGAAAGTATGCTTCATTTGACTCGTACACGTACACAGGCGATTGACGTATGTGCAGTTTTGAGCACTCTCTCGGCACTAGTTACAACCCATGTAAACACCTTTGTATTCTTTCATGCTAGAGTTGTACAAACGAGGGTACTTTCTAACCTGTCATCTATATAGGCCTCCACTGTTGCTGTAGCTTGCATGCGTTCCGGTCTGTTCTGTTTAGGAGTTTTTTTTCTGTACAAAGAAAAAACGTTTCCGTTTTTAGAACATCGTTGTCGTGTAAACGTACCCCAAGTTACCATAAAATGTGATTACTGGATTTTTGTCATGTCATTTGTAATTAGTAATGAACTGCAGTTTATAAGTTATTTTCAAAGTTTCAAAAAGCACAAAAAGGCAGCATAAAAGTAATCCATGAATTCAGAAGCTATCTATGGTTGAAAATCTACTCCTTTTCACTATAAATCATGATGTGATTTATTACGATCACAATGTCAAGCTTGATTACACTTCCTAGCACCATCTCTGCATGCATCAAATGCTATATATGAACTATAATCAATCTTAAAATCATCATCATGCCAAATAATGGCAATTACCTTTTGTTTTTACTTAAAACCAGTTCAGAAGACAATTGTTTCCAGATCTGCACTCAAATCTTGTAACCATTTTCAAAACACATTCATAATTCATCTGTGTCCATCTGTAAAAATTTTTAATTCTCCGTACTACTAAATCATAAGTTCTTTTACTCCACTTTTGCATCATATTTGTTGTATGATGTCTTTAAACAGATTATGGTCAATTTTCCGATACTGGACCTAAGAAAGTCGTAATCAAGACCGTGGAGATTCGTGATGGGGAGGTGAGACACTCCAACACCAGATCCAGTGATTCTCCCCTTACGAAAAATAAGTTTATTCAAGTGTGCTATTAGTATTCTTCTTTTAAAAATAAGAAAGTATACTTTCAGTCTACTTTTTATATACTTCTCAGAAATGTACATTATGTACTTCTCAGTTATATACTTAAAAATTGCACTTGACTTATACTGACAGAAAAGTCTATTTATAGTAAAGTATAATTGGCCTACTCAATCTTTTTATTGAGATATACTTGACAGTATAATTAAGTATTCTAAGAATACCTGGCTTGTAGTTGTTTAATCTTTTGATTGAGTAGCCTATACTTTTTTCACACACTTTTACATTATAATTTGACTTATAAACTTACGTTGTTTGAAAATATTTATAAAGAAAAAAGATACGTTCCTAATTCTGAGTGAATTTTTGTGTAGGCTAGTCCACTTGTAGGGTGCATAGGAATTTATCTCAAATCTACTCTTTCCCCACCATTGACTGAATTTTCAGGCTATCTGTGTTTTCACCATTATATAGTAGGGGCGCTTCTGAAATAATACAGAATCTTTGGATCAAAACGCAGGAGAAAAAGCTGAAACAGCGATTGAAGATTGCTCACGCAAATGTAAAATAACTAGGGCTGGGAGGCGATTAAAAGTTTTAATCTAATTAATTACATGATATGGCAATTAATTAATCGCAAATTTATCGTACAAATTTGGCTCTAACAAAATTTATCGTACAAATTATCCCCAAAAGATCATTTGAAGTCATTTTTATGTAAATAATCAAATAGACATTACAAAAAGTAGATTAAGAAAGAACTATCTTACTTGATTCAACAGAATTTATTACACAAACTTTTGAACCATGAGATCAGGCATGTATCAGTTGGCCAGGCAGCTTTTAGGACATGTACTGTGCTGCTGGATGAGGTGAGCCTTCCATTCCTGATGGATACGGGAGCAGCGGCATCGTTGCTTAATGCCAGTACGTATCACAAGTTTTTCTCACATCTGCCATCACAGCAGCCCTGCACCTCCCTCTGTGGTTACGACAGCTCCAAGATTGTGATGCTCGGCGTTCTCCGGGTCTCCATACCTTACGGCTCTAAACATCTGCCATAATTTCCTTTCAATATTACTGAGCAGGGAGCCAACCTTCTGGGATTTGATCTATTTACAAGCTTTGGGTTCACACTTTGAGATGAAAAGGGCTCTGATGTCCACCATATCACCTCCACCTGGCATCGCCACCTGGCGATGACCTGGCATAACTTGGTCATCGGCAAAAAAAAAATCCATGTTCATGTCCAAGTCCATGTTGACCGGCGCTTTGTAAATAAGGCGGTTATCCCAGACAAGTACCCCTTACCCACAGCTGAGGGGCTGACCACTTACTTCTATGGTTCAACGGTCTTCTCAAAACTGCGCCAAGGTTATCTGCAGGTGCCGCTTCACCCTACTAGCTGGGGTATTTCGATATACTCGTATGCCGTTTGGCCTAAACTCTGCCCCCAGTTGCTTTCAAAAGATAATGACCACCATTTTGTCTGTTGCAGTATTCCTGGATGATATAGTAGTCCATGCGCCAGATGTCCAGACCCATAACGTCCGTCTCAGCAGGGTGGCAGTGCTGTCATGGCACACAACCTTACGTTGAATGGAGAGAAATGCACTTTTGCAGCCTCAGCCATAGACTTCGTGGGGTACCGCCGAACGTGTAGGGGAATCACCCCTCTTCAGTCAAATAGAGGCGATACACAGAATCCCAGAGCCCAACTTCCAGGTGGCCTCGTTTCCTGCCTCAGTACTCTCAAACCATGGCACCCCTTTGCCAGTTACTAAAGAAAGAAGAGCCATGGAACTGGACTAGTGCGTGCTCCGAGGCCATTCGAACACTGGAGTCCCAGATTACCACACCTCCTGTCCTGGCTCAATTCGATCCCGACATTCAGCCTATTGTCACCTACAATGCCTCCAAACAGGCACTGGGAGCAGTGCTGTCGCAGATGCAGGACGGAATGGAAAGACCTGTAGCATTTGCCTCCAGAGCTTTGACCCCCACGGAACAGCGCTACTCTGTAGCTGAACGCGAGGCCCTTGCTTGTGTCTGGGCAACTGAAAGATGGCATCTCTTCCACTATGGTCAGCATTTCACCCTCTGCACGGACCATCAGGCTCTGACCTCGCTCTTGTCAGCCTCCGGCTCAGGTCATAAACCCCTGCATCTGTACAGATGGGGTGAGCGTCTAAGGCAGTATGACTACCAACTCAACTTCACGCCAGGGAGGGACAACGTGGTTGCTGATCTCTTATCTCGATCAATTGATGCACCCACACCAGCAGCCTTGCCAGGCAGTGATGACATGGAGCCAGACCTCGTTCAGATGCTCCACACACCGCTGCAAGAATCTGTCTCCCTGGAGCAGCTGCAGAGACCCCACACTGACACACTGACAACACTCCACACATATATACGCTCGGGGTGGCCAGCACGGGTGCCCGAGGAGCTAAAACCGTTTACTAAGGTACAAAATGAACTGTCATGTTGGGGCGTTGTTTGCGTCTCTAGAGGCCTTAGTGCCGGGCAGCCTGCATGCACACGTCTTATCAATGGTGCAGGAGGGGCACTTGGGTATTGTAAAGCTCAATTAAAGATGCCGGGACCTGGTCTGGTGGCCAGGCATTGATCGCGACATTGAAGGACTGGTCAGAGATTATGAACAGTGTCTACTCAGTGGAAAGACTGGACAACCGGTCTCACCCCTTTTGCAGCCTGTTCCATGGCCATCTCATCCATGGGAGCACCTTCAACTGGACATTTGTAGGGAAAAATATGGCCATGGCGTTCCTCACCATCAGTGCTTTCTGGTGGTCATGTATGATCTCCATTCTAAATGGCCCAAGGTAATACCAGCAGGGACACTGACAACACAGGCCATCACTGACAATGGGCCGCAGTTTACCTCTGCAGACTTCTCCACCTTCCTGTGCAGTAAAATAATTAAGCAGTTAACTTAGTAGTTAACTGAACTACTCCAACATAACACAGTTGACCTATGTAGGGCAGGGCAAGTGCGTTAATTGCATAAAAAAAATTAATATGTTATTTTTTTCCTTAATTAATTTAATTAACGAGCTAAACTCCCTGCCTTAAAAATAACACAATCATCAAACATTAAACAGCTTGTAAATCAAAACTGCCTAACGTTACTGAATGAATTGTTGAACCCATGAAGAGGAAATGACTGTGAAGCTTTGGGGGTGTTGATGGACTCGATCTACTCCATCTGTGTTTTGATTATCATTCTGAATCCCATCCGGACATAGCCTTTGAAAAAAATGAAAATTTTTCAGCTTTTTGTTTAAAATGATGGGTTTTTNACCTTCCTGTGCAGTAAAATAATTAAGCAGTTAACTTAGTAGTTAACTGAACTACTTCAACATAACACAGTTGACCTATGTAGGGCAGGGCAAGTGCGTTAATTGCATAAAAAAAATTAATATGTTATTTTTTTCCTTAATTAATTTAATTAACGTGCTAAACTCCCTGCCTTAAAAATAACACAATCATCAAACATTAAACAGCTTGTAAATCAAAACTGCCTAACGTTACTGAATGAATTGTTGAACCCATGAAGAGGAAATGACTGTGAAGCTTTGGGGGTGTTGATGGACTCGATCTACTCCATCTGTGTTTTGATTATCATTCTGAATCCCATCCGGACATAGCCTTTGAAAAAAATGCAAATTTTTCAGCTTTTTGTTTAAAATGATGGGTTTTTTAAAAAACAAAGCTTACCCACATTTAAGTGTAGATAAAAAAGGATTCATGAAACTAGAATAAAATGTTTTTTAAAATGGAAAGAGTTAAAGTACAGTTAAAGGTATATTTCAAGTATAAAAAATAATACCTAAATAGGAACGTAGTGCAAAATTATATATAAAAAGTAAACTATAAGTGTAATGTTATGTTCACTTAAAGAAAACTTACAAGTATACTTGCACTAAACTAGTAGTTTACTGAGAGTATACTTCAAAGTGTACTTTCATATACTAAAAAAATTTACTAGTAGTATTAAAATAGTAAACTACTAGTATACTTATAAGTTCACTTCTAGTACAGATGCAGTACAAATGAGAAATGTAGCTGTGAACTAGTTGTGTATACTTCAGTTTAGTCCCAACCAGTATTGATTGAAATAGTACACTTACAAGTTTACTACTAGTACATTCATAGTAGTATACTTACTACATAAAATATACTTGAACATTACTTAAGTATACTTCAAAAATGAACTTCAAGTATACTTCTTTTTCGTAAGAACAATAAAAGAGACATAATAGCAATGTTAAATGTTATACCTCTACATTAAATGGCACTAAATGTTTTTGGTTTGTTGTTAAATGTATATTTGTGGCAAACATCTGACTGATTCTTTTGTTCATTGCTCAGGTGGTGAAAGAGTCTACAAAGGAAAAGAACAGAGATGAGAAGAAAGATTGACATGGTCAAGGAGTGTCTGACAGAGATTAGAGCGTGCAGATAAATAAATGCTTGAGTTATTGTGTGTTGCAATTTTAAAGGGGCTCTAAGAGTAAAATTTAGGCACACATGTTGTTTACAGTGATGCTAGCATTGTAGTGAATAATCAGCAAATGTTTGACTCAGTATTGTGTATATGATGGTGCTATTATTAACATATATGAGCATAACATGACTGCCTTATCTAAATAAATCATGTGCGTAGACCTAAATAAAGTCACGCACACAAAAGCCTCGTTCAGACCATCAGTCCAAATCCGATTTTTTTGCGTATCCGATTGAAATCTGATCAGATTTCGCAAGTCTGAACAGACAAAAACCGTTTCGAGGTACATTCATATGTGGTTTGGAATCCTATTCAAACATGCCAAAAGTCGCTGCAGAAACAAGGCTGTTGCAAAGTGCCAGATGAGCAGAAATGTTTAGAGACCAGCAGAGATGACAGCATGAAATAAAGCTGCTCATACCTGCCTCCTATGTTTCTGCCGTTGCCTCATCATAACGCAATAGTCCAGCGTTGGCGGCTACACATTGTAAAGTGAAGTGAAGTGAAGTGACATGTGGCCAAGTATGGTGACCCATACTCGGAATTTGTGCTCTGCATTTAACCCATCCAAGTGCACACACACAGCAGTGAACACACACACCGTGAACACAGGTGTGTGTGTTCACGGTGTGTCTATCAGTTGTCATGATGTAAATAAGACAGCATCTGCATTGCAAACCCCTCCATGTTGTGGTTGTTGTTGTTTTTGGCGTATACCTACGAACGCAACATCATTGCCATAGAAACCAAAGCAGATATTCCGGAAAACAAAAAAGCGCCATGGACACACAAATTGGATCTGAACTGATACACAGTGTGGACATTAAAATTTTTTAGATTAGATTCCAATCGGATACACAAATAATCGGATTTGGACTGACAGTCTGAACGAGGATTTAGAAACTCCAAAAACAATATTTCATGAGTTCACGTCAATATAATCTTCAAATAAAAGTAAATGTAAACCGATTTGATTTGTTGTCTCTAATGGAGCATTTGCAAGTGAGATTTGACACGTGATAAGAAATATAAAACAAAATGCAGTGCTGTGGGTCCTCAGAAACACTGGATTAAGGCTGCCTTCGCATGCTATCAGAATTACCGTGATTACGAGTTTCCTAGGAAATTGGACATGAACGCCCTCTCACATCAGATGTACAGTTGCATGAAAAAATATGGGAACCACTTTCAGAATCTGTGAAAATGTGAGTCATTTTTACAAAATAAGAGAGTTCATACTAAATGCATGTTATCTTTTGGTGAAAACTTTTTGAATTTGAAATTCAAGGTAAATTGTACATAATTTGTCTTCCGGGAAACATGTAAGTATCTTCTGTTGCTTCCGAAGGGCAGTACTAAATGGAAAAAAAAGAAGATATTTCAACAAAATAAGGAAAATTTGGACGACATCATCCTGTTCAAAAGTTTTCACCCCCCGGCTCTTAATACATCGTGTTTCCTTCTGGAGCATCAGTGAATGTTTGAACCTTTTTTAATAGTCGAGTTTGAGTCCCTCAATTGTCCTCAGTGTGAAAATTTGGATCTCAAAATCATACAGCCACTGCTGGAAAGGGATCAAATATTTTTCATAAAATCCGAGAGGTTTCTAAACTACACATAGGCAGCAACATTGAAACTTTCAAGGCCTAGAAAGGTAGAAAGACATTGTTTAAATAGTCTTGTGACTACAGTGGTTCAACCTTAATGTTTTGATTATATGTTGTTCGCAACAACTTTATTCAACAATCTCTTCTCTTCCCTGTGCAGCGCTTCCGTGTTTACATCAGAATGCCGACTCATTATTGGCCAGCTCCTGTGTCAGCTTCACACGTCTGCATCATGGTGCTCAAGTGAACAGCCTTGGCTAATACCGAGCTGGCATTCAGACATGAACACAGAAGCGCTGCACTGTTTTTGCACACAAAAAATATTCTTGTCACTTCACAACATTAAGGTTGAACCACATGGACTATTTAAACAATGTCTTTACTACTTTTCTGGAACTTGAATGTGGTAATTAATTATGTTGCTTTTTTAGGGGATAAAAAAAAACTTTGTGTTCTGAAGATGAATGAAGGTCTTATAGGTTTGGAACGACTTGGGAGTGAGTAATTAATGACAGAAATTTTATGGGTATTAAAAACTAACCCTTAAGATAAGATTTTCCCAATAAATAGGCAAGAATAAACCTGGTGTCCTCCTTGATTCCGGTTCTTTCCAACAACAAAACGCGACTTCAGAAGTGGGAACTGCTGCTTTATTGGACATTTATAAATCATACTTTTATTTCTTAGCTTTTGTTTTTGCATACTGCACAGCACTTCGGATCAATCCGTGTTGTGTTTAAACGTGCTTTATAAATGTTTTTGCTGTAATCATGACTTTAGAAGCGGGAAGTAGGACATTTCTGATAACACATGATAACACACATCATTGACCATCATTGAGGTGTTTATTTTTATTTACTTTTTTGGATCCTAGAACAGGGTTGGGTATGGCTTGTTTCCAACACAGAATAACAATTTTCTTTAAAGATAATTGTGACTTTTTTCCTCACAAATGCAAGCTTACATCTAGCTTACACTTCTTTTCTCAGAATTGTGATATAAACTCGCAATTGCGAGTTATAAAGTCCAATTCTGAGGAAAAAGTCTGCTCATAATTCTGATATTTTCTTGCAATTGTGAGTTTATATTCTGCAATTCTGCCTTTATAACTCACAGCTGGGAGTTTATATCAAAATTATTATCTTTCTGAAAAAAAGTCAGTTATTGCGAAACAAAAAGTCAGAATTGTACCATATTAAAAGCTTATTAAAATGTAATTTAGCATGAATTGTGCAACAGCAAGAGCAAGAACAACAGGTTTTCTTTCTGTAACAATATGGTACACAGTAGTTGGAATTTGTCCTCTGCATTTAACCCATCCAAGTTAGTGCACACACATTAGGAGTAGTGAGAAGTGAACACACACACACACACACACACGCAGAGCAGTGGGCAATTTTTCATTTTTAGGTGGTAGACATAATCCATTTGCGGTATCACCAACGTATAATTTTTGGGCTCCTTGGATAGGCAAGCACACACGCCATTCAAACTCTGTACTTTGAGGAACCCTGCTATATAACTGTACTGTATATGGTAAAATTGTTAGTTCTTAAACACTAAATAGTAGCTGTAAAACAAGTATTTTTCACTGCATTTCCACAGACAGTATTTAAAGGATTAGTTCACTTTCAAATTAAAATTTCCTTATAATTTACTCACCCACATATCATCTAAGATGTTCATGTCTTTCTTCCTTCAGTCAAAAAGAAATGAAATTTGATGAAAACATTCCAGGATCATTCTCCATATAGTGGACTTCAATGGAGCCCAAAGGTCAAAATTACAGTTTAATTGCAGCTTCAAAACGTTCTACACGATCCCAGATGAGGAATAAGGGTCTTATGTAGAGAAACCATCACTCATTTTCTAAAAAAAAAAGTTCAAGTGCTCATCTTGAACTAGTTCTCTTCTTCTTCTTCTCTATTAGAATTCCGGCAGTGTAAACACTGCTAAGTATATTACTGCCCTCCACAGGTCAAAGTTTGAACTAATTGTTATATACTTGCACTAGCATAATGTATATGACATTTTATTTCAAACTTTGACCTGTGGAGGGCAGTAATACACTTAGCAGTGTCTACACTGCTGGAATTCTAATAGAGAAGAAGAACAGAACTAGTTCAAGATGAGCATTTATGGTTAAAACGTAAAAAAAAAAAACTTTTTTAGAAAATAAGCAATGGTTTCTCTAGATTAGACCCTTATTTCTTGTCTGAGATGGCTGTAAACTGTAATTTTGACCTTCAACCGTTTGGAGGCCATTGAAGTCCACTATATGGAGAAAAATCCTGGAATGTTTTCATCAAAAACCTTAATTTCTTTTCGACTGAAGAAAGAAAGACATGAATATCTTAGATGACATGGAGGTGAGTAAATTACCAGGAAAATTTAATTTGAAAGTGAACTAATCCTTTAATGGCTTTCAAAATCCAATTGTTAACATGCATTACCATTAACTGATAGGGGAATTTGCAGTTAAGACCCAAGGACCAGAAATGAGGAATGAAGATCAGAAGGACTCAGAGATGCAATTAACTGAAGAAAATATTACTGAAGAATAGTTTGCAGTTTTTATCAGCATGAAAAGTCAGCTTCCACATCCAGCAAGGAGTTTGTAGGCCGCTCTGCTTACACACAAATTACAGCAACAATTATACTCTTTACCATCATGTCAGGTTGAGTGATTCTGATTGGTTTGTGCCAGTTCTTCAACTCAGAACGTCCTGTAATAAAAGAATGCTGACTCCAAACACACACAGATACACAGCTTTTTTGAGGTCTGAGTTGGTCGAGCTCTAGCTCTGACCAGGAAACTTTCCCAAAACATACTGATAAGATGTGGGTTACTTTCTCTCAGTAAGAGGTTCAGACAATATTTGTCATCATTCTCTCATGATTGAAGATGAAGTGTAAAGNAAAAACATCATTTAGTATGTTTATTAATCCATTTCCCTCGTGGGGACCGCTGGCTGGGCCCCACGATGTAGGTGAACTCAGGTTTTTATTACATCATGGGGCCATTTGGTCCCCACGATGTAATATAAACAAGAACACACACACACACACACGTGTGTTTCCATGGTTTCTACAAAATTAAACCGGAAACCGAGGGTAACGCGGGTATGACGCAATTGACAGGCGACTCCTCACACGTCCCGGAGCCTTGGTTAAAATTGCAATTTTCTCACGATTTACAAATAGTTGGAAACAGTTTGGATATTGTAAGTGAACAAAATATATAACACTGGCCTAGTGGTTTTTGGATATTTTACTGCAAAAATATTACATATTGCACCTTTAAAATTAGGTATAAGAATAGTAATGAAATTGTAATGTAATGTAAATTGAGAAAAAAGTAAATGATGACCGAATTTTCTTTTAGGGTGAACTATTCTTTTTTAGAGTAGTGTTCCAAATCCACTAGCTAAGTACCTTTTGTCATAAGTGACAGCAAGAGGCAGGCCTCTATCTGAAGTGTGATGACTAGCACCATCACCATAGCAACATATTTATTATATTATATTGAATTGTATTATATTATTTGTATTTTGAACAATTATGACTATCCGCTAGAAGACGCTATGCGCTAAACACAACACCAACTCGTGGCAGAAAGAACTTCCAGTTGAACCGGAAGTAGATTTTCTCACACCCGCGAAGACAAAAGCAACAGAAAATGGATTCTACCGAGTTAACAACTCCAGAAAATGTTTCTAAGAAAAAGGGGAAAACTAAAAAACCAAAACGAAAGGCGAAACCTGACGAAGCTCCAGTGGAGAAGATGGATCGGGTGGAGGGTGAAGTAAAGGATGAGAAACCAGTGTCAGAAGGGTGTTTTCCTCCAACATTCAGCATGTCCGATATCAAAAACAAGCAGCGCAGACATGCAATGTTCCTTAAACTTAAAGAGCAGAAAAGAAAGGTGACATCTCACTGACATAACGTTACACTTTTATTGAAGCGCTCATGAACGCACAATTTGGCTGTGTTTCAAAACTTAAAGAGCTGCCAGGACAGACAGTTATTTGGGCATCATGATCAAGACAGAATGATTCTAAAATGGCCAAAAAGGACAAATGCGCCTTTGGTGCTTTTCGTTCACTTCAAAGAATAATTAAAAACACCACTTGTATGTGTATAGTTCACTAAGGTCTGAGACACAGTCAGCTCTAGAATTAAAAGCATTTCCTAAATGTTCTATATTATAAAGCTATCATTTATGTCTTTCAGCAAAAGTTGGAACTGAAAAAGAAAAGACAAAAAGGAGAGAAAAGCTCTTGGTAATAAGGTATGTTTGGTGTACTGTATTTCACAGCATCCATCTATCTCAGTCAACTACATTAGATAATAAATCTCATTAAAGTAAATCTCATTCCCTTGCAAAAACGATTTCTTTGCACGTAGGGATAGGTATGGGCAATTAAATTAAAAACTTCCCAGAAAGCATTCATATTTGGACCTCATCAGGGCCAACTATGGCACATATGGCTCAGTTCTGGAAGCGGTAAAGGTCATATGGGCCGTATCTGGCCCACACACATAAAGCCGGTTTTAGTGTGAGACTTGCTGTGTATGGCCCAGATGTGACCCATGTGACCTTTGCCGCTGCCAGAACTGAGCCATATGTGCCATAGTTGGGTATGTATGTTATTGTCAGCCACACACAGGTTGAGTGTGTGGTTCCATGTGGTATGTGGGCCAGTAGAATGTATGAGATGTGGGCCACAACTGGGCCAGATGTAATTTGCTATCTGGGTTGTTACAATGTTTTTATGGTCTATACTGATTATATATATATATATATATATATATATAGAGAGAGAGAGAGA
>RJVU01060476.1:316097-348173 GCA_003731715.1 Anabarilius grahami
TTAGCATGTTGCTAATGTACTGTTAAACGTGGTTAAAGTTACCATCGTTTCTTACTGTATTCACGGAGACGAGAGCCATCATTATTTTAATTATTAAACACTTGCAGTCTGTATAATTCATAAACACAACTTCATTCTTTATAAATCTCTCCAACAGTGTGTAATGTTAGCTTTAGCCACGTTAGCCGCAGGCTACTATCAAACTCGTTCAGAATCAAATGTAAACATCCAAATAAATACTATACTTAGATGATCTGACATGCTGCATGACCAACACTTTGTAAAGATTCATTTTGAGGGTTATATTAGCTGTGTGAACTTTGTTTAAGCAATGTTTTATAGAGTTGCGAGCTTGGGGGCGGGGAGCGCGAGCATTTAAAGGGGAAGCGCACTGAATCGGCTCATTTCTAATTATGCCCCAAAATAGGCAGTTAAAAAACTGAATTAAAAAAAAATCTATGAGGTATTTTGAGCTGAAACTTCACAGACACATTCAGGGGACACCTTAGACTTATATTACATCTTGTGAAAAAGGGTTCTAGGGCACCTTTAATGTAAAATAAACTCAACAACATTTGCTGCGTCCCAATTCGCATACTATCCGTCCTAAATAGTATTCGAAAAAAGAATTAGTATGTCCCAAATCGTAGTATGTTGAAATGAGTATTCCAAAGATACCCGGATGGTCTACTTTCTACAAATACGAATAAAAAGTGTTAAACTACAAACATGATGGACGTGCGAGACCGACGGTTAAGCAGAGCAGTTAAGATAAAGGGGCTTGAATGATTAATAATCAGTATCTAACCTGACGAAAAGATATTTATTAAATGTTATCCACATTATATTTCATCTGCAACAGCATTGTGAACTTTTATAACGATGCGTTTGGTCATTAACTTGCATTATGCAAAGATGAGGAGAGTTCTCTGCATGAAAGACCCATGACTGGCAGATAAACGTGCGACTGCATTTCTCTCCGAAACGGTAGGAAATTTAATTTAATTCAATGCGGAGGATTTTAACTGTGACAAGATGATTGATAGGGCAGTCTAAACGGCTCAGACTAAATACTTGGGGTTTCGAGTCTGACGACAGCACGAGGGCGTGGCTTATTCGCAAGGTCAAGGAGCATGCGCCGTTTACATGCCCCGAAAAGAGCGCAAACTTCAATAGAAATCGCGCAGAAGCCCTCGTTGTGTTTCCTGTCACTGTCACCTCTGGCTTGCTTAGTTGGACACCTATTATTCAATAATATTGATCTGACTGCATTGACACTATTGGATGAGAACTCAACAGAGCTGGATTATGACGTTACTGTTTTCTGCAGAACTGCTTTATAGCTGAATTGAACTCATTGAACTGAACTGAAACAACACTGAAATAATTTCAGCTGAACAATCACTGTCTTTTGCTGCATTACAGAATTGAATTCTGTTTGCATAATTGAATTATTATTTTCCAGTGTCTTTGAAACATACTGTAATGTATAAAGCACTATGTGAAGGTGACTTAAATTTAAATTTGGAAATTGTTAGAGTTTTTATGTGTGAGAATTTACTAATATACAGTAAATAATTAACTTGGTATTTAGTGGTTTAAAATGTTTGTTTTTAATAAATGTTTATAGTGTATTCATTGTTAATACCCATAGTGTATTTGTTAATTTTATAATAAAATGCCTTAAGCTTTTTAAATGGTTGAATGTGTTTAATTGTTTATTTGAATTACATTTAGCAGTTTCTAGACCACATCTGGCCCGAGGACCAAGCCGAATCTCAGCCAGATCTGTTTTACAGTGCCTGGGCCACATCCATAAATAGAGTCTTTTTACAGGGTGTGGGCCGCATCTGGGCCAGAGGAAATGGTTTGTGTCCGTTTTCAGTGTGAGGACCGGTTTTGGGCCGGGGACCCAGCCAGAACTGGGCCGGAATTGAAGCAAGGATGTGGCCTAGAAGTGGCCCAGACAAATTTTGCTATAGATCTTACTTTACGAGTAGGTTTTCATTCAGACTTATTCAATTACATTTTTAAATACCTAGTCATATAAGTATTATGAAGAATACAAATTATTTCAGGAAAATAAAATATTTGCCATATGCAATTCATGTGTACATTTATTCTTCTGTTACATCATATTGATATCCATACTGGCATTAAATGCCACAGTTTAATGGGTTAATTACTTTATCAAGGAGATAAATTCAACACACAAACTTTTATTTGAGCACGTAAAATGAAAACTGTCTGGTGGCTGCTTCGTCCGACGAAACTTCTTTCACAGGGTTTTGAATGCTTTATTTTTACTAAACACCAGATGGCTGTTTTCGACACTCTCGAATCTTTGACTCTTTTCCCGAAACAATGAGGGGAAAGCCTCAGTGCTTCATGAGGTTTCATTGGCCCATCACTACTGTGAGCCGTAATTAGGACGTTCACTCTACAAATTAACTTTGTAAGTAATTATTTGATGACATTTGACCGTTCATGTTTGAAAAAAGAGAATGTTAAACAAACCTTTAAGTAACCTAGATCGACGTTGTTTATCTGGAGCTGTTTCGCGGTCTTTTCGGGGCATGTAAACGGCGCATGCTCCTTGACCTTGCGAACAAGCCACGCCCTCGTGTATTTTATTATATTTAACCCGCATAGTAGTTGTAATAACATTTGCAGACGATTAAGTTATTTCACTGTCCTTCTATACTTTATAGGCCTATTCATAATATTGGTGTAATTTGGTTATTGCTGTTTTCTGTTTGTAAGTGGTCTTTTGTAGTTGCTGTCATACAATCCTATTAAAATATGATCAGAATAATTGTATTTATTTGTGAATTAAAGCTGCAGTAGGGAGTTTTTAGAAAACGTTGATTTAGCCTGAAAATTTGAACAAGCACAACTCACAGCTCCTCCCCCATCACAACGGAGCCTTTGTCAGGCCTGTTTTGAAATTATCTTAGTTGTGTAGTTCTTAAAAAATGAAACAAATCAAGCAGGGATACTTACTTGTCAAGCAGAAATGTGGCTAACTCTGCATCGGTTTTTAATCCTTTCAGGACACGTAAGCTCCCTCCACCTCGGAAAAGGCTCTATCTAATTATTTCTTTTTGGCTTTTTTATCATCGTCATCTGTCTTTTTCCGTTTACCCGTCTTTATTTTATGAGCAGGTGCCACTCGAGGAATTGGCAGTTTGGATTGTTTGTCCGCCATAAGCAAAGCTGCGGCACACCGGTAATCTTGAATTTGAACGCCTGTACGCACCGTGCATGAGAGGGGTGTGATCAGCGCGCTCAAGAGCTTGATTGACACTGCTAAGGCACTCCTCCTGGCTCTGATTGGTTGTTTCTTACCGGGAGCGGTGTATTTCTGCAAATAGCAATAGGACCACTGGGAGGAGCCAGAGGAGCTTGATTTTTTCACAGATTGTCTGTCTCATATTCTACTGTCAGGACATAATGACAGGTTTAACAAATATGTAAAAAATACATTTTTAGAAAAGTTATCTACTGCAGCTTTAAAGCTGCAGTAGGTAACTTTTAAGAATGTAAGCTGTAAGAATATATGTATAATTGTTGTTTACATAGCCTACTTCGGTGCAGTATTTTTAACAATTTGTTTCCATTCTTTTCTAGTTCGGGTTGTAGACAGAAGGAGAGTTATTGCACTTTACCTTTTGCTCAGAAAGTTACGCCGAATGAAGCGACGAAGAATGTGGGTTCATCCGATCAATCTGCGCAGGAGACAGTTTGGTGCTTTCCACCATCTTGTTGCGGAACTGCACCTGGATAGCGACCGTCATCTAAAATATTTTCGCATGAGTGCTGAGCAAATGGACGAGCTTCTTTCTGTTGTTGGACCTGAGCTCAAAAGACAGTCAACTACTTTTCGAGCAGCCATCGAACCCAAACAGAGACTTGCACTGACCTTGATAGTTCTGCTAATTCTGGCTCCACATCATCATCTGCAACAGTCATGTCTACAGGTACATCTTCCAACTGCAGAGTGTGTCTGGAGCTACAACAAATAATAAGAAAAACACATTTATTTACATCTTTTAGAAACATTAGACAAAAAAAATGTATTATATTATCAACGCTGTGTACAAATTAGTTTAATTAATAATACCTTATTTCAGTATGTAACAAATTTGATTATTTGATTATTAATTTAACATAATTCATTCATTATTCATTCATTTAATTCTAAGCATATTTCACAACATCTATATATAACAGACTAACCTTTTGGACTGCATATGGGGAAGCAGAAAGGACATGACTTGTTCATATTTCCATTCTCTGCTGCTTCCACCAGCAGAGCCACTAGGAAGATTTTTTTGCTTCCGGTTTCTTGCGAAGGCATCTCTTAGCACCTTCCACTTCCTTTTACACTCAATCACTGTGGGTAAAAGAAAATACATTTTAATAACTACATACTTTTGTCTGTTTTTCTCAGATTCCTAGGAACAGGGGAAAGCTTCACCAGCCTTGCTATCCAATATCGTCTTGGGACAAGCACTGTAGCTGGGTGTGTGCATATGACTTGCCGGACAATTGAAAGGAAAATGATGACAACGCAGTTTCCAAAGCCAGCAGAAGACATGTGGAGAATCATCGCCTCCAAATTTTGGTGTAAATGGAACTTTGCAAACTGCATCGGTGCCATTGATGGCAAACATGTCAACATAGTGGCACCTGATCATTCTGGAAGTTTGTACTTCAATTACAAGAAGACATTTTCTATTGTTCTTCTTGCACTGGTTGATGCAGACTACTAATTTACATTCGTCCAAGTGGGAGACTTTGGCCGAGCCAGTGATGGTGGGGTTTATCAAAGCTCATCTCTCGGAAGAGGCATGGAGGCGAAAACTCTGTCTGTGCCAGCAGATGACCCATTACCAGGATCTGGTGTTCAGGGTCCCATGCTATATACCATTTTACATTTACATTTACATTTATGCATTTGGCAGACGCTTTTATCCAAAGCGACTTACATTGCATTATACTATACATTTGTATCTGTGTATGTGCAATCCCTGGGATCGAACCCATGACCTTGGCATTGCTAGTGCCATGCTCTAACCACTGAGCTACAGGAAAGCTATCATGGTTGCAGATGCAGCATTCCCCTTGAAGACGTACATTATGCGACCATTTCCAGGGAACAACATTCCAAGATGGAGGCGCATTTTCAATTACTGGCTGTCTCGAGCCAGGATGGTAGTTGAGTGTGCCTTTGGCATTCTTTCCTCAAGATGGAGAGTGCTTCACACAAGACTAAATGTGAAGCCAGAAAATGCAGATTCTGTGGTAATGGCAACATGCATCTTGCATAATGACCAATGTTTTGGCAGCCATTTTTGATTTAGTCTTAGTCTTTATCTTCAGACAAAAATGCTCCTTAGTCTTAGTCACATTTTAGTCTTTCATATTTTAGTCTAGTTTTAGTTGACGAAAAGTCATCACATTTTTGTCAAGTCTTAGTCATTACTTTTAGTCAAACTACAGTTACCAACATTAATTTTGATAGCTATTTCATATGTAGTCTTTAGACAAAATAGTCAATATAATTTTTCTCTTTAGACCAATTCATTTAAGCTTATGAAAAATATGAATCAAGGTAACAGACTGTATTGTCATTGCACTCTTAGCAGTAGCACTTGTGCAATTCTACATATCCTCTTTCAGTGGTTCTCAAACTTTCTAGAGTGTCGTACATCCTTCTGTGCACCCTCTCTTTTCCACTTAGACTGCAGTTACACATTTCCATTAAGGGACAATATTTGCCTTCTTAAATCGATTTTTCCAGTGCATTTTTTTACCTTTCTAAATACTTTTGTAAAATAAATAATGCCTTAAAGGTGCCCTAGAATTTTTTTTTTTAAAGATGTAATATAAGTCTAAGGTGTCCCCTGAATGTGTCTGTGAAGTTTCAGCTCAAAATACCCCCTAGATTTTTTTTTATTCATTTTTTTAACTGCCTATTTTGGGGCATAATTATAAATGAGCCGATTCAGGGTGTGTGGCCCTTTAAATCTCGTGCTCCACGCCCACGGAGCTCGCGCTTGCCTTAAACAACATAAAAAAAGTTCAAACAGCTAATATAACCCTCAAAATGGATCTTTACAAAGTGTTCGTCATGCAGCATGTCTAATCGCGTAAGTACAGTGTTTATTTTGATGTTTACATTGATTCTGAATGAGTTTGAGGCTATGCTCCGTGGCTAACGGCTAATGCTACACTGTTGGAGAGATTTATAAAGAATGAAGTTGTGTTTATGAATTATACAGACTGCAAGTGTTTAAAAATGAAAATAGCGACGGCTCTTGTCTCCGTGAATACAGTAAGAAACGATGGTAACTTTAACCACATTTAACAGTACATTAGCAACATGCTAACGAAACATTTAGAAAGACAATTTACAAATATCACTAAAAATATCATGTTATCATGAATCATGTCAGTTATTATTGCTCAATCTGCCATTTTTCACTGTTGTTCTTGCTTGCTTACCTAGTCTGTTGATTCAGCTTTGCACATCCAGACGTTCTACCCTTGTCTAATGTCTTTCATAATGTTGGGAACATGGGCTGGCATATGCAAATATTGGGGGCGTACACCCCGACTGTTACGTAACAGTCGGTGTTATGTTGAGATTCGCCTGTTCTTCGGAGGTATTTTAAACAAATGAGATTTATATAAGAAGGAGGAAACAATGGAGTTTGAGACTCACTGTATGTCTTTTCCATGTACTGAACTCTTGTTATTTAACTATGCCGAGGTAAATTCAATTTTTGAATCTAGGGCACCTTTAAATAACGTTTTTTTAAAATTCAATAAATACAATGATAAAACGAAGTGATACTTTTAAATATTACATTAAAACCGCCAGTAGGTCGCGGTAAGTCAGTTTTTTTTATGAGTGAATCATCGAGTCATTCACTTATTCATTATCAAAGCCAGCGGCTGTATTTATGAATGGATCATTGACGATTCGTTCAAAGCCACAGATTCGTTCACGAAACACAGCTTGTGTGCTGCAGTTCTGTGGCTTTCGTTGCAAAATAGAGCAAAAATACTGTTTAAAATGTACATCACTTAATAATAGCATTTTTTTGTTCAACTGTTGTATAAAATCAATATTCAGGATATTATTATATGTGGGCAATATTCTTGCTGGTGTAATATGATCAACATTAAAAACAGTAACTCGCAGAAGGGTAGGCTATGTTTTTGTATCCAAGAGAGATTTAATCTTAAATCTACATGCAGTCTATGTCTATATTTGTTCTCCATGTTAGTAAGTGCTAAATCCCCACTTTTACATAGGTTATATTGTCGAGAACAGCACTAAAGTAGCGATGCTGTAGTAGAGAAGTAGAGAAGCGTACGACATGCGTGAAAGGTTTTGCACGTTTTTCTGTTGAGTGTTGTGGCAGGACTAAATGATTTAGGGAAATATACAGTGGCAACATATAGGGTGTTTTAAAGAAAGAAAATAAAACCCTTGTAAAAAAAGAAAAGTTAATTACAACTTTGGAAATAGTACTGGTTTGAGTTATGTTACAATAAATATGCATGTTTCCTATGTTATTTATTTTTGTGATTGTATTATAAATACATTTTTCTTAAAATCACTTGTTCATGTTTCATTTATGAAATAAATATGAAGTATAAGTTTTATAATTTAATAAGTATAAGATTTTTGAGGTGATGTAAACTACAGTAGTACTGTTAATTTAGGCACATGAAGAACATTTTTCGACTTCAATCTGTCCATCTGACTTCAATTTTGTACAATTTGTCAATTAACATTAGCACATGCCATCAAGAGAAAAAGCATCCACAGTTTATGATGTTTGGCACAAAAAAGACGGACGCTCACTATGCTACTGATAGATCTTCATTATTGATTAATACATTGTTATACATATTTAAAAAACAGTGAATGTTGATGTGTTTTCATGTAACGGCAGAATTTGTTTTTAGCAAACTTCCCTCAAAACAAAACAGATTTGCATATAGAAAAATATAAAACTGATGACTTACCATCTGCAGAAATAGCTGAAGCAATTTCTTCCCATGCTTTTCCCTTCGAAGATATATCCTTGTAGTATTTATTTTTTGGGTCATAAAGCACTTTGTTCTTCTCGACCTCAACGATCAGCCTTGTGTCATCCATTGCCATGCAGGAAACTTTGTGTTTACGTCATCTGCCGCGTGCACATGTTTATGACAGCAAACTCTGTTTGATTTGGTTAGTGCATGCGATTGTCACGCGCATTTCGTCAGTAAAGCCGGTTCCCTGATTACCGCTAAATCGCCATCACCTGCTTTCAAATGGAGCGGCATTTAATAGACAGAACCGTAGATCACTGACAAGCTATGCAATATCGCGTTCATATCGCAGATGAATCGCCTTCGATAATGAACGCGATATTGCGTGGCTTGTCAGTGATCTACGGCTCTGTCTATTAAATGCCGCTCCATTTGAAAGCAGGTGATGGCGATTTAGCGGTAATCAGGGAACCGGCTTTACTGACGAAATGCGCGTGACAATCGCATGCGATTAATCGTGCAGCCCTAGCCTATATGTATATTGTTACATAATAAATTAAAATAAAGTGTGTATGTGTGTGTGTGTATATATATATATATATATATTAGGGGTGTCGCAATATACCGGTATTGACGATAACCGTGATATTCAAAGCATGAAATATCGATATCGAGTTAATTTAGGGTGTGACAATATACCAGTATTGACGATAACCACAATATTTAAAATGATGATATCATGACATGTAAATACTCCAGCGCCAGTACCTGGTTGAGCTCTCAGGTGGCAGTATTGCACCTTAACGCTGACGCCTGTCAAACAAGAAGATGCAGCTCGCAGCTATTCCGAGCGGGAGAGTAACTAAAGTAAGCTCGACAGTATGGGAGTTTTTGGGCTCCTTAGACAGCCCAATCCGCAGGATTTGCCTAGCTACAGTCAGCGCAAAGGGTGGCAACACCACCAACCTTACCCACCTCCGTGTCCATCACCCTGCAGATTACGCCATTTTACAGAGAGTAAATTGTGATTATTTTGGAATGGGAAATGTTATATTAACCTGTTAACAGCGATTTTCTGAGTTCATATATTTAAATAAAGGGTGATTATTTTAAGTACCGCGTTTTCTTTACTCGTCTTATTCAGCGTGATGTAGCTATGCATACAGTTATATGCCCTCAAAATTCAAGATACATGGGCATTTTTTGCCTCAACAATTTTTTTGTCATTATATCATATAATAAGATGTAGTTGTTTTACGTTATCACACGACCAAAAGTGCCGTTTTCCCCAAATCAGCACAAATGCAATGTTCCTTCAACTTGTTAAATGAACAATGCGAGTTACATTTTAGACACAGTATTGTTATTGTTTTTTTTTCTTTATTTCGCCAACGCAAATTTCTAAATTATGAACAGCAGAACAGAGCCCCCGTGCAACAGAAATGTTTTTGTTATACCGACTGAATCCACGTTTAGAACGAATGAATCCGAGCTTCGTTCCTGAATGAATCAGTCATTTGAACAAATCGGTTGACTCACTCACTCATTAAGACAGTGACTTGCTGCCACCTACTGGCAGTTTAGTTTAGTTTCATATTTAAGGGACATTTTAATTAAAAAGTTAAAATTAGAAAAATTTATTTAAATATTTAAATATTGAATTAAATTTATGTAGACAAATTGTAAATGCTGTGTAAATATATTAATGCCACTTCTCATTCTGTGTCACTTCTGTATTGCAAAGATAGATTTTGTTGATAATGATTTAATTTGATTGGTAACAGCCATAATGTATAGGCTACTATGCTAGTATTCATTTTTATTTCTTCAGGTCTTAAAAAGCCTTAAATTTGACTTTAAAAAATGTGCAACAACCCTGAAAGAGACATTTTTTTACTTTGTTTATTTAGTTATTTAGACTGATACATTTTTTCCCCCAAGCATTCTATAAATATCGCGATATATCGATATTGTGATATTTTTTGGCCACAATAACCGTGGTGTGAAAAATCTAATATCGTGACAGCCTTAATATATATATTTAAATTGATAAATTATATATATATAAAATTATATATATAATTTAATTCTTATTTTCTTTTCTGTCATACTCAAATTCTTGTTAAAACACATGAGACATGCTTATTCTGTGCATTTCACACTTTTTGTGTGAAATTTTATTTAGTTTGTCCATCAAAAGTGTGCTTTCACTTTAATTGAGCGTCAGCAGCGCAGCAAAAATAGACTCGGCGCCGAAAGCCCCGCTTCACTGCTGCTTACGCGCTGCTCCTGCTTGACGCTTACGTGCTGCTCCTGCTGCATGTGTGAATGCATACATTGGTTAACATGGGCGCCGAAAAAAATACGCGCCGCTTACGCTTGCAGTGTGAAACAGGCCAAGTTGAAGGTTCGTCGGTTCCCGCCTCCTTCCTCCCTAGACTTTAAACATTGGGGACGAAACCCGAGAGGAAGGAGGAACGCACTGCCAAAGAGCCCTTGTCGCTGTGTGAAATCCGCGATGCCAGCAAGGACTGAGCAGAGTCCGCCGCCATGAACGCTCAAGGCGGTGGGCTGGAGTAACTTTCCGGGGCGACGGACGAACTCACTGCCGTCCACCTGGGTTGCCCGCGAGGGAGCAGAGGAGTCGCCGCCGTCGTCCGCCATGATGGGGAGGAGCAGGGAACGGGGGACTCCTGACAGCTCCCTGAAGCCAGAGGGGCCTTCGCATCCACCAGGCAGCGGAGGAGTTTCGAACCGTCCACCGAGGGTATCCAGCACCACCGCCAGGCATCGCGGAAGAGGGCTGGATGGCAGTGTGTTTTGGGAACCAGACCTTTACCTTCTCATCTTTCCATCTCCTTTTATCACGGCTCGTCTGTTTTCACTCTTGGTTCTTTGTTTCAACTGGCTTCACTTTCTTTGCAACCTTTTTTCTGCTCTGCAATAGAGATGTGATTTTTAAGTTAGCGTCACACAATTTTAAATATTGCAATATTTTCAAAGTCAAAATTTACCATTTTACAGAATTTGATGAAAAAAGTACAGGGCATGTAGTGCCAGTTCTCTGTGCCACTTACTATTTTCATTGGAGGAGCAAGAGCTCTCTCCAGAGCTTGCTCCCGTCTTCTCTGCCACCGTTCCTCTTTCAGTGCTTCTAATTCCGCTTTTTCCTTAACTCTGATACTGTGAAAGAGAGAAAGCAAGACTGAGATTATTAAGAGGTCACTCAAACCATAAAAATATTACAGCCACTGATGATCATCACTGTAGCTTTATCGCTTTGTGTCATGAAGATATGTATATTTATATCTTACTTTTTATAATAGTCTTTCCAAAACTCCATTTGTTGTTTGTGGAGTATCTCAGCTGGCGTGTTTTCTTCCAATTCAAAACTCCATTCTTCGAATTCGTTCAACATCAATAATAAAAAATCAGGGCAGCCGAAATGGCAGTAGCTCTTCTCGAAAACTTTAGCCAACTTCTCAGATATCTGTTTGATCTGGTGAGACAAAAGCAAAAGGATGAGATGACGTGACAGATCAGCCATACAGTGTTTTATTACATTTAGATGTGTGTGATGCTGTGTCGGCTTTATATGGTTTAGATCGTTGTGCACTTACTTTCCTTCTTGAAGAGACGCTTTTATTGTTTGGATTTTTCTCAAGTTTGACTTGAATTTTTTTTAGTTCCTCTTGCCTTTTTTTGATAAGGGTATCAATCTTCACAATCTCTTCTTTTATGCGGTCTGCCTTCTCTTTCCTGCACAAAAACACAAAGCAAAAAGAGGGTCAAACGCTGTTACTGTCTTCAGTTCAGACAGTGTGAAGAAATCAAACCCATGGTTCTGCACAAGGAACTTACATCTTTTCAATTTTATCCTGATGGCACTTGATGACCTTGTCATTTTCATAAAATTCATCCACTGAATTCTTGAACTTCCACAATTCATCCATCACACGGTCCATCTCCTCAGAGTCCTCAGTTTCTGGAAGATCCATCTCTTCAGATTTGCTGTTCCCTTTCTCTGGTTCTTCAGGTTCTGTCAGATCCATCTCCTCAGGGTTGCTGTTCCCTTCCTCTGGCTCTTCAGGTTCTGTCAGATCCATCTCCTCAGGGTTGCTGTTCCCTTCCTCTGGCTCTTCAGGTTCTGTCAGAGCCATTTCTTCCCTTTCTATTTTAGGCTCAGAGACTTTTCTGAAACAGATTACAGTAACAGAGATGGCGGCTATGAATAATGTTATCAGAAGCAGCACTGTTGTACTGTATATGTAGAACTGGAAAAACATCAGTTGTGCTCACTGGCACGCTATTACTATTGTGCTGACCTTTCAAGAGCTTCAGGTTCTTTACTTTTCAGCTGTACCCTGTTTGCATCCGGAGCCCTGAAACATGATGAAATGAAAATCAGTGTCTGGCAATCAGAGCTATACAAAATGAAACTGGATTACTTACAAATCAACATTTAACAATGATGTAAAATTAATTACTTTGTGGCTTTCAGCTCTCTTTTGGGGAAAGCACTTTTGTCCTGAGATGGATGTTGGCGCTGAGGACAAAGGGCCTCTTTTCTTTTCTCCCGTTCAAGAAACTGTGAAAGAAAGAGAGAGAGAAAGGTTAGAAAAGTACAGATGCTACACACACAATTGAAACACATAATCCACACAATTTTCAAGAGGTAGACATTTCACATTTCAAAATATCATATTCATTTGAACTGGAACAATCAAAATATACAAAATTCACTTACTTCACTGCGTCTCTTTTGTCTGTAAAGATCAGACTCGAATTGCACGGTGCTGTTGCCATATGCAACTATAGGCTTCCTCAACCCCTGAGCTTGTGGGTATGGACACAGTCCTGCATAAAACATCACATTTATTACATGTTAATATGGTTTTCATGAAGGAACATATGTTTACTCCATATTTAAGTGATATGTTTTGAATTCAAATGTAGCAACCGGTTTCAGATTGCTCGACTAGCTCACCTCTGGCTTGGGAAGGGCCAAAGATCGGAGGAAGCTTGAAAGAGGTCTTGTTGTTGTATTGAAACTCCTGTTGATGATCAATATGAAAAAGAAAACACATTAATACTATGCTTAACACATGAATGCAAGCTTAATATTAATAATGACTGATGAGGCTTGAAAAAAAACAAAACACATTCAGTACAATGATAGCCTTCTTACCCACATCGTCGCAATGCCTTCAGTGGTTCTCTTAGGCGGCGGATGTGGACGCAGTCTAGGTGTTTCTGCAGCACACATCGTCGCAATGCCTTCAGTGGTTCTCTTAGGCGGTGGATGTGGACGCAGTTCAGGCAACAAAGGTTGCGCCGTCTGAGCAGGACTGGCAGAAGCCAGGGGCCTGAGCCGGCGAAACTTATTGCTGTACATTTTTTTATTTATCTAAATAGGTATCCTGATCCAAAATCCTACAATGAAGTAAAATTTTATGATCTGAAACCGTACGCAGATCAGAAAGCTGTTATGTGCAATTGTTCTTGTACACAGATCAAAAATGTACACTGAACAAAAATCATACACTGAATGAAAATGCAGATTCACAATCAGATACTGATAGCTAATCGTACACTTGATTCAAATCGCACACCGATCAAAAGCTACAGACTGATACAAACTGCAACGAGTCAATAGATTGATCACTCAGTAAACACAGCACCGGCTTTTATAAGCTCTAGTATTGTGACGTCACCAGTAGAACGCATACTATGACGTCACGCTGCAGCGCAGCCGAATTGTTTTGATTTAAAAATTGAAATGGCTTGAGTTCAGACCATAGACTGTGACTTCTGAAGAGCATTTTTGAAGCGAAAATGAGGCCGCTGCCATTTTAGCATGCTGAATCGACAATATGTGAATGCCATTAGTTGACTAATCACATTTAAATTTAATTTCTTAAATAGCCTACTGGAGATAATAAACTATAACTAATGACACAGCACTCAAGCGTGCCATAAAGAACCGGCAAAAGTAATGATTATGAATTTGACAAAAAAACTAATGTTTTCTGAATCATTGTCGACTGCAAAGATGAAGCGGACACCGACTCTCATCATCTCACGTGGACGCGCCTGAGAGAATGCACATTTCATTCGGATTACATAATCGGAGAGTAGCCTATTTCTTTTCGTTTTGAATGATTTCGTTTAAAAGTAGACATTTCAACCTTTATAAAGATATATTTCTCATATCTGTGAGGCAAGCAGCCTATACGAGAGACGGGGCGTGTCATCATGATTGACATTTGTGACTGACAGCTTCTCTGAGGACTGTTGGAGCTTCAAGGGGAGATTAAAGATATATAACTAACTATTCATTTTCGATTTCTGTGTTATTTCACACCAACAAAATGAGTTGTTCAGCAGTAAACTGTACTAACTGACCTACAGGATCTGACGGATCACTGAACTTTTTTCGGTAATGTTAAATGTGTGCTTTATAAGCTCATTAATAAATGTTATTAGTTAAGATAAAGCACCTAATGTTAGCCATGACGGCAAAAAAAAGCAGGTGATCGTTATCTGGCAGTTACTAATTATTTTATGGGTATAAAAAAATAATTAGCAGGACAAAACTACTGATAGGCTACTCTAATTAATTATAGCGCACTGTCTACCGCAATCGATGTCCTGTAACATTAGTTCAAGTTGATTTAAATGGCACAACCATTTCTGACATTTTAGAGTCGTTTCTAGTGGCATATTATATTGAGTTTATCTACTTAATTTGCTGTTTCATAAATATTATTGCGCTAGAAACAGAATAGAATTTTAAATTGTGTATTTTATATAGCCTATTTAAATTACATCAATGATAACGCAGTCGTCTGGGCGGAAGTTTGATACCGCGACTCCACCTCCGGGCTCCGCTGCCGATTCCTTCTGTCACGATTCCTGTCAGTTCCTGGGCTTCAATTCCCATAATCCTCCCTGCCAGTCACATGCACACATTCCACACCAATCATCAATTGCCACACACAGCTGAAGCACATTATCTGGACTATTTAAGACTCACTCACACACCACCTCATTGCGAAGTCTTGATTCACCCTGTGTTCAATTCCGAGCATTTCTGATCCTGTTTGCCTTTCGTGTACGACCCTCTGCTGCCTGCCTTTGGACTGTGTATTGTTTCCTGACCTGTGAGTGATATCTGCCTGTCCTGACTACTGCCTGTATCCTGACCACGATTCTGCCTGTCCCTTGCTGTTCCTGTTTGCCCCTGCTTTGACCCTGCCTGTACGACCACGCTCTTATTTAATAAAGCTTGCAAATGGATCTCTGCCTGAGTCCCGCCTCGTTACACCTTCTGCGCATGCCCAAGCTCCAAACTGACGTTTTTGCGTAACATGCCAACGTCCATTGTCGTACATTTTACATTCAGTTCATTACAATGGAAGCGGCGTCGTGTCGTCCATCTTTTTTTTTACAGTCTATGGTTCAACCTTAAAGGTGCTACAGAGGATCTTTTCGTCGACTGAGAAACCAAAGACTGTTACTGAGTTTTTGAAATGAGCGCATGCGTAAGAACAACCCCCCTCCTTCACAGCTCATTTCGAGGGAACGCCTCCCAAAACTCGTGCACGAGTATTGGAACACGAGTGTTTACCACCGGCATTCGCTGTGTCGTGTTAGTGGATTCATTATGTCGGACTCACCGCAGGTAACTCATAATCTGCAGTTGTTACTCCTGTCTCCTGACAAAAACATTGCATGCGGCGCCTGTGGAGAGTGGAAAGTAACTGGAGCGCGCAGCCACACGTCTCTCACAGGAACGTCATGGCAGTGATTGACAAGCCAGAGGGTCAATCGCGTAAATGATTGGCTGATGTTTTTAAGGCCCTACCTCATGCACAGATGATGTATATTAATATTATTCCTTTCAGGGCACCTAATAAATAGTCTTTTATCAGTTAAAGACAGTTTCAAGTAATATTGCAAAAATGTATAGAACAAAACATCCTCTGTAGCACCTTTAATGTTACAAAGCGACGAAAATACAGGTGTGTGCAAAAACAAAACAAATCGTTTATTCAGAAAATTCTCTCCATTCTCTCCTCTGCTGCGCTATTTTCGTTGCAGCTTCCAGGATGTAGATGTACGTCAGTATTGGCCGACGCCTCTTCACGTGACCAACACGAGGCATGCCTGTGATGCTGACGCAGGAGCCGGCCAATGATGAGCCGGTGTTCAGACATAAACACTGAAACTCAGCACTGCGCCAACTGCTTGGATAGAGAAGAAATGAAACATTAATGCTGCGCTGTGTTAATACAATAAATGGTTTAGTTTTGTATAACATATTCTCATTGTCTGATACACGTCGGTTTATCTTTATTCTTATTATTGTTAACTATAATTGCCCAGTAATGCAGGAGATTCTATAGTTTGTTCCTTACAAATGCATTTTACTGAGATATGACGCAGTATGGGTCACAGAAACTGGTGACCGCTCTTTATCAGAATCAGAATCAGAAAGAGCTTTATTGCCAGGTATGTTGTTTACACTTACTAGGAATTTGTTTTAGTGACAGAAGCTCCACAGTGCAACAGAGTGACAGCGACAAGACAAGACACATAATAAAAGGAATAAAATAATAATATACGAATTTACAAGATAGACAAAGTGCAAAAAAAGCAAAAAACAATATATAATATAGACAATTGTATGTGCAGTTATGTGTGCAAATTTGAAGTATAAGTAAGTGTTTTAAGTAAATAATGTGTAATAGTGTTGTGTGTTCCATGTTTGTCAAGTGTTCATGAGATGGATTGCCTGAGGGAAGAAACTGTTCCTGTGTCTGGTCGTTCTGGTGCTCAGNCATTAATGCTGCGCTGTGTTAATACAATAAATGGTTTAGTTTTGTATAACATATTCTCATTGTCTGATACACGTCGGTTTATCTTTATTCTTATTATTGTTAACTATAATTGCCCAGTAATGCAGGAGATTCTATAGTTTGTTCCTTACAAATGCATTTTACTGAGATATGATGCAGTATGGGTCACAGAAACTGGTGACCGCTCTTTATTTCGCCAATACTGGCTGTAATGTTCAGTAAAGTGACTCATGTGATGTGTGACCACCTCCCTTTCTATTTTATAAAGCATATTGATGTTGATAAATCTGTAGGTACAGTAGGGTCACAGTATTTTTTTTTAAACAAAAGTTAACTTGCGTTTTTGCCTCCGCTATCCTCCAGTCAATCATCTCGCTGTCTCACTCTTGCGGCTATGATTACAGTTACAGTCAAATGTAAAATTTTACACCACCATCGGTACCCCCATCCCCCACAGATGATTTGCAGAACAGTATCTGCAATGACCACCCCTTGTTTAAAAACTAAGCTTATTGTCTAAAAGAAAAATTATGACTGCTGCGTATTTACACTTGACTGAACATTGGTCTGTGCTTCCACTCGGCGCTGTCTAGCGCAGCTTCACCACATAGATTTAATTCCGCACAGCTAAATAAAACAGGCTGGGTGCAGATTAGTATTTAATATTTCTGTGAAACATTTTGAAGCGATAGTTCACCCAAAAATGAAAATGATCCCATGATTTACTCACCCTCAAGCCATCCTAGGTGTATATGACTATCTTCTTTCAGACAAACACAATCAGAGATATATTTAAAAATATCCATAGTCCTCCAAGGTTTATAATGGCTGTGAATGGTACCCCAAATTCTGAAGACAGAAAAAATGCATCCATCAATGAAAAAAATGAATCCATATGACTCCAGGGGGTTAATAAAGGCCTTCTGAAGCGATGGTACGTCATGGCATTGTGTGCTACGTTGTGGAAGTTAAAGCTTTTTGGACGTACGTCGAACTCGTTGTCGTGCCGGAAGCTCATTATTTTACTATATAAAGTTTTAAAGTCCACGTGAACCGGAAGCTGCAAACGACTTTTCTCCAGTGTTGTTACGTATTTCCAAGTGAAACGGAATATTGAACAGAGGGCAGAGTTTTACTGTAGCGCTCCTCCTCTCCATCTCTCGCTCATAGCAGACGAACGGTTGCAAAGGAGTGGTTTATGTGTTTTCAACCCAAGCCGTCAAACTGACGTTATCAGAGAAGGAACGCCATTCCAGACCAGAAGTAGCCTTTCAGATTTTGATTAAAGATTACCGCGACAAACAATTTTCTGTGTTTTAACGGATTAATTGTTTACCACAAGACTAGTAATATGCACTAACAAAGTAGATACTTTGTGTACTTTAAATAAGGATACTTGTCTCACACAAATGCATCATTTCGCTTCAGAAGGCCTTTTTTTTAATCCCCTGGATTTTTTTCTTTTTGTCTTCAGAATTTGGGGTGCCATTCACAACCATTATAAACCTTGGAGGACTAAGGATATTTTTAATTATATCTCCGATTGTTTTTGTCTGAAAGAAGAGTCATATACAAATAGGATGGCTTGAGGGCAAGTAAATCATGGAATAATTTTCATTTTTGGGTGAACTATTCCTTTAAGTTGCAGAGAAGAAAGCCCAATCTAGGACCTGCCCTACAGTTTAAAGTGCCCCTATTACAGATTCATGTAGTGTGTAACATATCTCTAAGTGAATAAAAACATCCTGCAAAGTTTTAAATCTTAAAGTGCACCGTATCTAAAGTTATTGTCTCTCAGTAAGAGTCGATTCTGAGTCAATTAAACGAGCCGTTTGTAAAAAGAATCCTGAGCTGTTTCGTTGTGACGTCAAGACGAAACATTAGCATATTGCCCGCCCACTTATGATGATAGCCACACAATCTTTAAACTAAACTGCAGATGTTATGACAAAATATTTTAGCGAGAACGATGATCAGTGATGCACACTTAAATTGGATATTAAGGAAGACACTGCTGGATTCGATGGTCGAACAGTCCGTTTACACTGCAATAAATAAGTAGGCCGATCTGTTTCCACTAAAAGTAGCCTACAAACTACTTTTAATATGTTCACCTTATCAGCAAAACTGCATAAATTTGATTCAAATTGTTTAAAACAATTAAAATACTATTTGGCCAGTGGAAATGAATGAATAAACTATATTCTAAAACCTTTATCTCAAGTATTTTATACAATTTTGTTTTTATGTATTTTTTGATATATTCATTCTAAAACATAAAGAGGATATTGAATGATTTAAAGTCCATATCTAATATTTTCCAATGTCTTGTACCTTTGACAGTGTTAACCATGGTGTCACGTGGATGGGAACGTGCATGGAAATGATATGCAGATGAGGTTATGCGTAGTAAAACTAGGCATCATAAGCTCCATATATGGTGATTTCGGGAAGGAGACGGGGTGGAGATGCACGTACGCACAATCTTCCACTGACTGGGATTTATAAAGGGATTTGTGCGCAGGTTCGTATGGTTTTGTGTCGTACTCCTGGTTTTATAAATCTGATTTTTTCCGTGCGTACGCAGAATCTAGCTTTTGTGCGTACGTACACTTTTAGGATGAAATCTACGCAAAGTTTTATAAATGAGGCCCCAGGCCTGGATTTTATGATTAAAGTATTACGTTGAATGTTCGCCGGTTCCCGCCCTCCTTCTTCCCTTCCCTTTTGCCGGCGACTCTGCTACCACTGTGCGTCAGAATGTCTGTGTTTATTTTATTTATTTATTTAGTTTAGTTTAATTCTGGATTTTTAGTGTGATCGATCCCTGATGACATGATTATGGTTTCACTTAACAATCGCACCTTTGTTTGCCTTTTGTGGCTGTGGACATTGATTGTTTGGAATGCCGCACAAACACTCCAGGTGATGAGAGAGCCGGGCTTGCCGGTCATTACGTACAGCCGGAATGAGCTTCTTCGGCTGCGGGTTTCTGCACCAAGTTTATTGGATCCTGACGCCGATATGTTAGAAATCAAGCCCAGGGCCCAAGAAAGGAAGAGAGGCAGCAGAGGTTGTGTCCGGGTCAGAAATTGTCGGCCGGGATATTAACCTGTTCTACCCTTGGTTATTATGGGGAATGTCCTCTCCCTGGTCAACAAGGCGGACGAGTTGACAGCCTGCTTGAAGTTTGATCGCATGTTCCGGCAGACCAGTTTAATCTGTTTTTCTGAGACGTGGCTGTTGGACAGGATACCTGATTCTCATGTGGATATTGAAGGTTTCACACTTCATAGGGTGGACCGAGAGCAAGCTAGCATGGGTAAGAAGCAAGGTGGAGGTGTCTGCCTGTATGTGAATGACCGGGTGTGTCATACTCAACGTGTTACGGTAAAAGAGAGAGTTTGTGACCCGAACATTGAGCTCATTGCAGCGAGTTGTCGACCTTACTATCTACCAAGGGAGTTTTCCCATGTCATTGTTATGGTGGCGTATATTCCTCCATCGGGTAATGGGAAATGTGCCACTGAGACAATTTCGAGAATCACGCATAACTTACAGCGCTCTTCTCCTGATGCGCTGGTTATCATAAACGGGGACTTTAATCACTGCTCTCTCTCCACCACTTTACCGTCTTTTAAACAAATGGTGACGTGTCCTACGAGGGGTGACAAAACTATTTGATTTGTTTTATACGAACGTTAAGGACGGCTATGTTGCAAAATTGCTTCCTCCGCTGGGTAAATCTGACCATAACCCGATATCCATCATGTCCAAATATTCACAGTCGACTACGTCAAAGACTGTGTGCATCTGGTCAGAGGATGCCTGTGAATCATTAAGGGGGTCTCTTGAATGCACAGATTGGAATGTGTTTTTTGATGGAGACAGTGATCTGGACAGTATCTCTGACAAAGTGACTTGTTATATTAATTATTGTGTTGAGTCTTTAATTCCTAGAAAAATTCACTTACTTCACTGCGAGACTGTTGCCTATAAAGAACAGTCTCAAACTGCACACTACTAATGCCATTTGCACTATAGGCTTCCTCAACCCCTGAACTGGTGGGTATGGACACAGTCCTGCATAAAACATCACATTTATTTCATGTTAATATGGTTCTCATGAAGGAACTAATTTTCTCTCCATATGTTTTGAATTCAAATGTAGCAACCGGTTTCAGATTGCTCGACTAGCTCACCTCTGGCTTGGGAATGGCCAAAGGTAGGAGGAAGACGAAAGAGGTCTTGGTGTTGTATTGAAACTCCTGTTGATGATCAATATGAAAAAGAAAACACATTAATACTATGCTTAAAACATAAATGCAAGCTTAATATTAAAGGTGCCATCGAACGTTTTTTTACAAGATGTAATATAAGTCTAAGGTGTCCCCTGAAAAGTTTCAGCTCAAAATACCCCATAGATTTTTTTTATTAATTTTTTTAACTCCCTATTTTGGGGCATCATTAACTATGCACCGATTCAGGCTGCGGCCCCTTTAAATCTCTCGCTCTCCGCCCCCCCCAGAGCTCTCGACTCTATCATTGCATAAACAAAGTTCACACAGCTAATATAACCCTCAAAATGGATCTTTACAAAGTGTTCGTCATGCAGCATGTCTAATCGCGTAAGTATGGTATTTATTTGGATGTTTACATTTGATTCTGAATAAGTTTGATGGTGCTCCGTGGCTAACGGCTAATGCTACACTGTTGGAGAGATTTATAAAGAATGAAGTTGTGTTTATGAATTATACAGAGTGCAAGTGTTTAAAAATGAAAATAGCGACGGCTCTTGTCTCCTCGAATACAGTAATAAACGATGGTAACTTTAACCACATTTAACAGTACGTTAGCAACATGCTAACGAAACATTTAGAAAGACAATTTACAAATATCACTAAAAATATCATGTTATCATGGATCATGTCAGTTATTATTGCTCCATCTGCCATTTTTCGTTATTGTCCTTGCTTGCTTACCTAGTCTGATGATTCAGCTGTGCACAGATCCAGACATTAATACTGGCTGCCCTTGTGTAATGCCTTGAACATGAGCTGTTATATGCAAATATTGGGGGCGTGCATATTAATGATCCCGACTGTTACGTAACAGTCGGTGTTATGTTGAGATTCGCCTGTTCATCGGAGGTCTTTTAAACAAATGAGATTTACATAAGAAGGAGGAAACAATGGTGTTTGAGACTCACTGTATGTCATTTCCATGTACTGAACTCTTGTTATTTAACTATGCCGAGGTAAATTCAATTTTCAATTCGATGGCACCTTTAATAATGACTGATTAGGCTTGAATAAGAAACAAACAAACACATTCAGTACTATGATAATCTTCTTACCCACGTCGTCGCAATGCCTTCAGTGGTTCTCTTAGGCAGTGGATGTGGACACAGTTCAGGCAACAAAGGTTGTGCCGTCTGAGCAGGACTGACACAAGCCAGGGGCCTGAACTGGTAAAACTTATTGCTGTACATTTTGTGATCTGATCGATAAGCTGGAGATGGTCTTTTCTCTGACATTAATGTTGTTCTTGCAAGGAAACTCCTGTTGGTGATAAATATGAATAAGACAACACATTAATTCTAGGGATGGGCATTTTTCCAAAATATTGTATTCGAATAGTTGGGCTAGAAAAAACGGAATATTCGAATAATCATTTTACTTAAATTACGTTAAATGAGAAAGACGTTTTTTTTTTATCAAGATTTTGTAACCATTTCTAAGCAAGTTTATGATTAGGCAATATACACAACAAGCTTAAATTATATCTTAAGGTTTTATTTTAGTTTTAGTTCATATTTTATATAGTAAATATGTGCAAACAAAAAATATAAAGAACAAAAGCATTTAAGCTCAAGCAGCGCGAACGGGAAAAACGAATAAAGCAGACAGCGCCAGTTATCGTTCAAAACGTAACGTACATAATACACTTGAGACGAGTATGTGGTTATCGTGTTTATATTGTTTCACATGTTCATGTTGAGAAAAACAATAATATCCACATGCTCGGGTGAGAAAACGAGCTGCAGACGTTGCAGAGACACAAAGATAACGATAATACATAACGATATGCTAAGCTAAGTTAACAGCAGCACTTTTCTGTTCGTAAATACATCTCCCTCGAAGAAACTTAAAGTAAGCATATGTCTCGAGATCATTTTGCTATCAGATAAGTTATCATTTTGGCTTACTCGGGGATCACTTACAGCTGCGCTTATCTCGAAAATTGCCGGCTGCCGCTGGTGGTCTGCTGGAATAATAACGAGCTGGTCTTATGTTAGCTGGGACCTGTTGATTGCAGGAACGATTGTGTAGTACCCCTGGATAGAAGTAAAAGAAAATTAAAGGATTAGTTCACTTTCAAATTAAATTTTCCTGATAATTTACTCACCCTCATGTCATCCAAGAAGTTCATGTCTTTCTTTCTTCAGTCGAAAAGAAATGAAGGTTTTTGATGAAAACATTCCAGGATTATTCTCCTTATAGTGGACTTCAATGGCTTCCAAACGATTGAAGGTCAAAATTACAGTTTCAGTGCAGCTTCAAAGTATGGTTGCACGGTTTACCGGTACTACAGTAGTATCGCGATACTAAAGCTTCAAAATACTGGCGATGCCATTCTATTTTTTAAATGGTAGTTTCGTCAGTACCATAAGGAACGTTGTATGTGCGGCAGGTACACTTCATGCGTGCCTGCAAAAACATTAGTCTACAAGAGACTGCCGTTGCCTGTCTGCTGTGCCCTGTGTAGTAAATGCTCTGTAGAATTAGTGCATTATCGTTTCCCAATGCTTCAGTTAATTTTGAAAGTTGCACTTGCACGTTGTTGTTCGCACTGCATTTTATCTGGAGAAAGGGTCTGAAATTCGCTTAATTAGCATCATAAAATCTTGTAAGATTATAAGATATCTTGATAAGATAAGAATGAATTCTCGCAGTTTTTCCGTTGCTCATTTGACCACTTCTGGAAAAGGTGTAATAGTTTGTTTCTAAAAACATCTTTGCAAAGACTATTCAGACAAATGCAATTCCATTCATCAATAGGCTATAGCGGCTTTGCACTTGGTTCTTATCAATCATATTAAATGTATTATATGTTTTAATATACATACTGCTCTCCAGTCAGGGTTGGAAATTTCAAGATATGCTGGCAAAATGCTCCTGATAGCTCGTGACACGAGCAGGAGCGCTGTTTTTGTTTAGTTTCTAAATGAATCTGTTTTTGATCAAACTGGGCGAGTCACTCGTTCCTGAATGAATCAGCCGTTTTGAACGAATCGGTTGAATGATTCATTGACTTAATCATTAAGACTTGCTGCCACCTACTTGCGACTTTAGTCTCCCATTTAAAAGTAGGCCTATTCTATAATTTTCTATATTCAGATTTTTATATTTAAAACATTAATAACATTATTTATACAATTGTAATTTAAGTGCAAATGCATAGATGCTACATCGTAATGTCACTTCATGCAGCTTCTGTGCAGTGCTCAGATGAATGTTGTTTACAATGATTCATTTGATTGGTAATAAAAGCCTGTAATTCATTCTCATTAATGAAGTATTCAGAGAAAAATCTGGTCTGTTTTCATGTATTTATGAAAGTTTGGTTAATTTTGTATACTGCATGGTATCGCGATGCTTTAGCTGGTATAGTATCGTAAGACTTTTTTATGGTATCGTGACAACCCTACTTTAAAGCGTTCTACACAATCCCAGACGAGAAATAAGGGTCTTATTTAGAGAAACCATCGTTCATTTTCTATTTTTTTATTTTATACATTTTAACCATAAGCGCTCATTTTGAACTAGCTCTCTTCTATTAGAATTCCAGCAGTGTAGACGCTGCTAAGTGTATTACTGCCCTCCACAGGTCAAAGTTTGAACTAAATTTTCATATACAATATGCTAGTGCAAGTATATAACAATTAGTTCAAACTTTGACCTGTGGAGGGCAGTAATACACTTAGCAGCGTCTACACTGCCGGAATTCTAATAGAAGAGAGCTAGTTCAAGATGAGCACTTATGGTTAAAATGTATATAATTTTAAATTTGTTTTAGAAAATGAGTGATGGTTTCTCTAGATAAGACTCTTATTCCTCGTCTGGGATCGTGTAGAGCTCTTTGAAGCTGCACTGAAACTGATATTTTGACCTTCAACCATTTGGAGGCCATTGAAGTCCACTATATGGAGAAAAATCCTGGAATGTTTTCATCAAAAACTTTAATTTCTTTTCGACTGAAGAGAGAAGGACATGGACATCTTGGATGACATGGGGGAGAGTAAATTATCAGGAAATTTTAATTTTAAAGTGAACTAATCTATAATATTTAATATCCAAATAACATGAAATTGATGTAAAACAAATACATTTAGAATATGAACAATATTCTCAGTTCGTTCTGATGTATTACTTTGAATAAGACACATGAAATTCACTCGTCAAATACATAAGTCAAATTTAACGCATAACACAGACATCACCACGGATTAAACAACCACGTATGCAAGATGAAGATAATTCATAACGCTAAAACCATATTATATCTTATAGATTCGAATTATATTTCTATTTTAACCATTCATCATATATGGCGGGCTTTCGCGGTAATCATGTGCTCACCGGCACTGAACTCACGACTCAACTTTTAGTAAAGTATAAAATAACAGCTTAAAACTTGTTCGTATTACATTAAACAGTGGTCATGCTTAAACCGAAAGTGTGTTTTGTGCATTTTACTTTGCAGTTACCTGGATAGAAGTAAAAGAAAATGAAGAGAGTCCGATGAGATGTCTTCTCGTCATAGGCGCGCACCAAACTAGCGTGCGATGACGTCATGACGCAGGTATGCCAAATTAAAATAATCAATTTACTAAATGCACAAAACATACTTTTCTTCTCATAAACACAAATAACGAATTAAATACTATTTTACAGTATTAGAAAAATACTATTAAGCAGTTTTATATTAACTTTGGGAACTTACTCACCATCAAATGGCCTGAGAAGAAAAACAAATGGAGGACAATCGACGTTGTAAGTAGGCTCCCCTGATTGTCATGACACACCTATGTACGAGACGTCACCGTCGACCGTTAGGACTGCGGTCACGCCCACTGAGTGGCAAAAGACTGAGCGGCAGCATTGATTTTCAGCGTGAATGTCGCGAAAAACACACAAAACACTTCCAGAACGGGAAAAAGACTTGTGATTAACTGTACAAATAGCTTTCACACAAAACTTGAGGTATATATTTAAAAAAATGCAGAAAGCAACAGAAAAAAAGCAAATGGATCACTGCAATTCACAGAAACAGCTGGACTCCAGCAGAGAAACATGTTTTGCAGTTATCATTTTGTGTCAAATAGTTGGATTTTGAGGTAAAATCATATCGTATATATTGTATTGTTATATATTATGTTGACAGCTGATCAATTAAATATTTTCTATCTTATATTCTGCATAATTTGGTGTTTTTAAATAAACAACACTGACAAAAACTATACTATAAAACTATATGTTTTAGGGCTGGACAATATGACGATATAACATTGATATAAGTGATTATGCAGATTTAAACCTACCTATATTGTAGTTATATCAAATATTCACATGCAGATTTGCTTTATGTGTTTCCCCGGCGTCGAAGGCACAAATGTCAGTAAAAACGACTCCATGTCAATATCCATGGATTAGGTTTATTTGACAAGTTGTAAGGACCTCTGAGGGTATGCGTCGACGTCACTTTCCCGCCGAAAGCGCGCTCCCTCAGCTGGACTGAGTGGCAGAAGAACCTGCTGCATGACTGGATTTAATAGAGGAAACTGCGAGTAAAACTAACGAATTACACTAAAGGTTGGAATTGAATGTGTTCCTTAAAACTTGTCAAATAAACCTAATCCATGGATATTGACATGCAGCCAGGAGTCGTGTTTCCTGACATTTATATGTGCCTGATTTCGACGCCGGGGAAACACATAAAGCAAATCTGCCTGTGAATATTTTATATAACTACAATATAGGTAGGTCTAAATCCGCGTAATCACTTATATCCATGTTATATCGTCATATTGTCCAGCCCTAAAACATATATAGTTTTATAGTATAGTTTTTGTCAGTGTTGTTTATTTAAAAACACCCATTATGCAGAATATAAATTTAAATAAGGTTTAAATAAGGAGTAATCACTTATCAATGTTATATATAGCCTATCGTCATATTGTCCAGCCCTAAAACTTGTAGTTTTATAGTATAGTTTTTGTCAGTGATTATTTAAAAACACCAAATTATGCAGAATAGCCTATAAGATAGTAAATATTTAATTGATGATTTGTCAACATATATAACAATACAATATATACGGTATGATTTTACCTCAAAATCCAACTATTTGACACAAAATGAAAACTGCAAATCCATGTTTCTCTGCTGGAGTCCAGATGTTTCTGTGAATTGCAGTGATCCATTTGCTTTTTTTTTCTGTATCTTTCGGCAGTCTTTAAATATATACCTCGGGTTTTGTGTCAAAGCTATTTGTTCAGTCAATCACAAAGCTCTTTCCCGTTTTGGATGTGTTTTGTGTGTTTTTCGCGACATTCACGGTGAAAACCAATGCTGCCGCTCAGTCTTTTGCCACTCAGTGGGCGTGACCGCAGTCCTAACGGTCGACGGTGACGTCACGTGCACCCTCTATAGACTAGAGCATCCGCGTTCTATATTTAAATCCTTTCACTTAGCCCAGTAGTGTATATATATTATATTAATATCCTGTATCCAACTCTATCTCTATTAAAATCATATCCTAATAAATATTCAAAATCCTTATTTACCTTTCCTTTTTTGTTTAAAAATGATATTAATTCCTTCCTTTCTTCATTATACCTTTTACAATCATATATTACATGCTCCACTGTTTCCTTCTCCCCACAATTCTCACACAAAGTCTAATGTATTCCAGTTATAAACAATGAAGCATTCAATCCCGTATGTCCAAGTCTCATCCTATTAATTATTACCTCTTCTTTCCTATTTCTACCACTTATATTTCTTTTAGTATTTACCATTTTTTTATTATTATATAAATGTCTTAAAACTTAAAGGAACATTCAAATCTATGACTTCCCTTTTTAAAGCATTTTTTGCTAATTCATCAGCAGATTCATTACCAGCTATTCCTACATGTGCTGGCACCCAGCAGAATCCAACTGCCACTCCTTTTCTTTGAATCCGCCATAATAATGTAAATATTTCACATATAAGATCTTCTCTAGAAGAATGATGAGTTGATAGCGATGTTAAAACTGAAGCAGAGTCAGAGCTACTCTGTCTGGATTTACTTCCTCTATACCCATGTTAATCCTATTATAATAGCAATCATTTCGACCGAATATATTGACAAATTAGACGTTAATCTTTTAGTTATGGATATTTTAAAATCTGGAATATATACTCCTACTCCTGTAATACCCGTTTTGGGGTCTATACTTGCATAAAATCACAGTTTAAGGAAATATATAGTTCCTTCAACTGTGCTCTCACTTTCCATTCACATATTTCAGCCATTCCATTTGATATTAGTGTTAAATCTACTTGATACCGTATTCTCTGTTATATTAAACCTAGTGCCTTCTCCTGTGTTTAAGCCTCTATCATCCATAAATTGTTCTATTATTTCCCCATTGTGATCTATATTTTTACACCCCCACAGCCGATTATGAGCATTAAAATCACCACACCATAATTCCTTACTACTTTTTTCAATTTTTTCAAACAAATTTGTTGAAATCTTCTTACATGGATTATAAAAATGATAAATTACAATTGATTCTTCTCTTAAATACACTTCAAAGCATGACACATTCAATATCCTTAATCTCATTTAATTCTCTATATATAGTTCCTTCTTTTATAAATGTTACTACCCCTCCTCCTTGTTTCCCCACTCTGTCCTTTCGAATAGGGTGATATCAGCTAAATTGGGCCACTTTTTGTAAATCGCTTGGGACAATAATATAATACCATATATGCCTTTTCCATGTGTTTTTATGATTAATAATGACTGTTTTTGATAATTTTGTGTTGAAATTATGTAATAAAATATAATTATTTAGGCCCTACAGTTCTTGAAACATCAGCTGTGCCACCTTTTTTTGCATGAGCAGTTTCAGGTAAAATGGGCCAGTCAAACTGCAAAGGGAAATAGTAATTTATCATCAATTTTAATTTTAAAACTCAATTGCTTATACAGCCACATAACATTTAAACTGCATTAAAAAACATTTTGGGTGCAATCCCACATATTCAAATGTGCAATTAAAAAAGTCCATTTTGGAACAGCATAGATCAGTGAACTGATGTCAGTGGTGTGTGTGTGTGTACGTACAACACATTTAGAACAAAATGTGCAAATTACAAAAATTCACATTCAAAATTGATAACTGATATTCACATTAGTGCGTGTGTGTGATGAAAACGTTTTTCAAACACAGTCTTTGCAAATGAAACCATCGTCATCACAGATACCATTCTCTTCACCACAGCTCTCATGAAACCAGGCAGAACATGGATCACTGTTATACTTTACGAGGCATTGTTATGCATCTTATGAAATAGTACAGCATCTCTGGATCCAAAAACAAGCACAAACGTGGGCTGCATCTGAAAATCGCGTACTCTCTTAAGGAACTTATTTTAAATAAGTACTTACTTTTTTAGCACTCGCAAAGTATGTTCTGTACAGGTCTTGACATTAACTTTTTTGCTCACCAGCCACTGTGGCTAGTAGTTTTCCAAAGTTACAAGCCACTCAGCATTTTCACTGGCCACAATTTTGACATCGACACAATGGGGAAAAACTGCTATATAGATATTTGGCAGATATATTAGGCTGCTGTCACTTTACGACCTGACGCATGGATCCATTATACTGTTACACATGCGTTTTCTTTCTCAACTGTTTTTCACTTAAAACATAACTGACTATGTTTGAACTGACTTGTGTGTGCGAGTGTGTTCTTGTTTATATTACATTGTGGGGACCAAATGTCCCCACAATGTAATATAAACCTGAGTTCAACCACATTGTGGGGACACAGATTGTGTCCCCACAATATGAATGGATTATTAAACATACTAAATGATGTTTTTGTGAGAAAGTAAAGGTATGCAGTTTCCTGTGATGGTTAGGTTTAGGGATAGGGGTAGTGTAGGGGGATAGAATGTACAGTTTGTACGGTATAAAATGCATTACGCCTATGGAAAGTCCCCACAATCAACCAAAACCTAAAATGTGTGTGTGTACGCATGGACGTACACACACACACACACACGTGTATGTGTGTTTGTGAGTGACACAGAGGATGGCCCATTTTACCTCAGTGGGTTAAGGTAAATTGTGCTGCCAAGAAAAACATCACAACATCAGCCAAAAAATATGTTCATATACCAAACAGCATTATTTCTGATGGATGCCATCAAGACAGATATTAGGCATAGTTTTGTTATGTGCATGTTTGTTTTTTTATAGATTTATCATCCTTATAATAGTTTTGGTATGCCAGGCTACTTACCATGCAGCTTTCTGGTGCAGTGTTGATTTGAATTATTGCCCCGCCCACCATAGCAACCATAAACCAATCAAATCACAGTTACATGTCAAGCACAGCTATGACAACAGTTTGAAATCCTTTGCAGTCATTGGCTCTAAATTCCAGAGGGGCTGGGACCTTCAAACCTTAAATGGCCCATTTTACCTGATATCACCCTAGACGTATACCCTGGTAATACAAACTGCAAATTTGGCTTGAGCCATGACTCTTTTTTCTACAAATTTTTTGAATTCTTGACCGTTTGCTATTAGGCTCCTTGCATTCCATTGAATTATAGGCTACTTATCACATTTACATTTACATTTATGCATTTGGCAGACGCTTTTATCCAAAGCGACTTACATTGCATTATACTATACATTTGTATCTGAGTATGTGCAATCCCTGGGATCGAACCCATGACCTTGGCATTGCTAGTGCCATGCTCTAACCACTGAGCTACAGGAAAGCCATCACCATTAAGCTACTCAGATACCTGGGAAGCTTCTACGGTTATTGATCGAGTAAAAATCTCGTGTATCAAGTTTGCTGAGATCCCAGAGATCCCTAGAAATTCTGAAGCAGCTTCTAGAATTGTTTTGTTCTTGGCTGATCTACTTGGCAACATAGCGGTGACATTAATTACCTTAGAATAAAGGCTAGAAAGTTCTCTTTTTAAACCCTGCGGCTCGTGACGACACATTGATGTCCTAAGACACGAAACGATCGGTTTGTGCGAGAAACCGAACAGTATTTATATCATTTTTTTACCTCTAAAACACCACTATGTCCAACTGCATTCAGCACTCGTTTAGTGAGGTCTGATCGCGCTCTGACAACGGAAGTGATGTCTGACAATCATTGAAGTATATGCGCGAGACATCACTGCCGTTGTCAGAGCGTGGAATAATTTTCATTTTTGGGTGAACTATTCCTTTAAGTTGCAGAGAAGAAAGCCCAATCTAGGCCCTTCCCTACAGTTTAAAGTGCCCCTATTACAGATTCATGTAGTGTGTAACACAGCTCTAAGTGAATAAAAACATCCTGCAAAGTTTTAAATCTTAAAGTGCACCGTATATAAAGTTATTGTCTCTCAGTCAATTAAACGAGTCGTTTGTCTATGGAAGTTTTTTTGACTCTTATTGTTCAAGTTCCCATTCACTCTTATTATTTGACTGACTGACGGCAGCGGTTGGAGTTAAAAATCAGCATTTGTGTTCTACTGAAGAAACAAAGTCACCTACATCTTGGATGCCCTGGGGGTAAGCAGATAAATCATTTTCATTTTTGGATGAACTATCCCTTTAAGGTTGAACCACTGTACTCACGGCGACTATTTTAGTTTTTACTATTTTTTTGGACACTGAGTGTGGTAATTTCTTTGCTTTCAATGGAGGATAATAAAACTCTTGGATTTCATCAAAAATATCATAATTTGTGTTCCGAAAGTCTGAAAGTCAGGTGTGGAACGACATGAGGGTGAGAAATAAATGACAATTTTTATTTTTGGGTAAACTAATCCTTTATAATTTTTTATATATATATATATATATT
>RJVU01060476.1:357301-378778 GCA_003731715.1 Anabarilius grahami
CTTTTCAAATTAAAAAAAAAATAATAATAAAAAAAAAAAGACATACGTTTCAGGTGGACTAAACTCCTCTTTCTGGTCAGCACTCTCTTCTTTGGCAAAGGACTCCTAAAACACATGTGAAGTATGTTATGTTGAGCAAAGCAATCACTATGACCGTGTTTGTACCATCTTAAACTTTACACAAGAAACATTATTTGTCGATTTACACTTAGTATTAAAACCGATCTCAGGCGATCTGATGGGCCCAAAACTATTGTGATCTGATTAATGAGAAACAAAGAGCGGCAGTGAGAGATGCATGTGACCACACAGCTTTATAATGTAAACTGCGATTTGTTTTGATGCTTCCTGATCAGCAAAGTACCACCTACTCACCTGTCAATCATCCACCGCCCTCTGTTATTCTTAAAAATAAAACTATGAAGTTTGTCAAGAAAACTAGGGCTGGGCAATATGATGGAATATCTTGCCGACAAAATAAAGTGTGTCCCGCCATATATAAATATAGCCATGTTAGAGCAATAAAGAAAGATTCATGAATGGCAAAAATAATGGGATGTGCCTGATGTTAAAAGTTGATGTTATTAAAGGTACAATTTGTAATATTTTTTTTCCGCTAGAGGTCGCTAGAAGCCTATTCAAAACAGAGGCGTCAAGTTTTAGAGCGGAAACTTGGGACATGTGGTCTCCATCTCAACGGACGGTGCAAAAAATAGGGATTGGAGTCGGGAAGAACTCATGTTCATGGATGTGATTATTAACATTACTGTAGTATGAAGCAGAGCAGGACCGAGTGTTGCGGGAGCTGAACGAGAAGCTGGAGCGATTGATCAACACGCCCCACGAGCAGTGGAACTTTTATTATGTCACAGTCGCCGGCACCGCTTCCGCTTTTCCGGTCATAAGTATGAGGTTTACGGGAGCTGTCCTTGTCGACAGAACCAGCGGCAGATGGTAAACAGTAATTATGTTCCATAAATAAGTAACACAATCCACCATAAAACGTGCAAGAAGTAAATAAGGAACTGCTTGAAGCAAGCTAGTGGTTTGCTGGACGCTAGACACTACTTCTGCATTTGTCCACGACATTTGTCATGTGGTTTCTACGTCAGAAAAGGCGGTAACAAAGACGTCATTGACAGGCGACTGCACTGCCCCGTGTCACTGTTTAGAATGGGAAATTTCTCATGATTTACAAGTAGTTGAAAACATTAGAGATATTGTTAGTAATCAGCTGGACAAAATATCCAAAAACCACTAGGCTAGTGTTATATATTTTACTACGAACATCTTACAAATTGTACCTTTAAGGACAATAAGCTTTGAAAAAAAAAATGTATTTAAAAACCAGAGACCGAAACCTGACTAAATACAGATGATTACTTCAAAGTCGGCATGAAGTTGCTATAGGCTTGTCTTCCCTACTGTGATGTATATCCGAGTGAAACAGCTTCATGAACAAGAATAAAAATGTAGGACAGGACAGGATATTGTCTGTGGGAAATCGATTGGATGTTTGTGGTTTGCGACTGGTTGATCTCATGTGAGTGACAGGTCGACCAATCAAGTGAGAGTTAATTTGGTTTTTAGATTACTAGGCACACAAATTTAAACTAAAAAAATAACAATGTGCATGGATTAATCATTTATAATAAATCCCGCAATTTCCCAAAATTAGAATCAATTATTTTGATTTTATAATGACTTTAAATGAGTCGACACCCCCAGTGATTGTTATAAAACATGCGCCTCGTCCGAAAGGCAAAGGGGGAGGGTGTTGTTTAAATTTCTAGTCATATTCTCAGTGTTACTCAGAGGTTTCAAGTACAGATCTTCTGAATTGATGGGGATTGCTTTATATTACGTTATCTAGTGTGAACAAAAATCCCTTTTGACATTTGTACTGGCTACTGCACACACAGACTTTATCAAAGAGTTGAGTCTGACTGACAAAAAATAATGCATGTAATCATACCTGGTGCTTTTTTCATACTTTGTTCCATGTGTGATTTATTAACACACAGTAAGTGACAGTGAGTGATGCATGCAGTCATGAAATCAGAGACCCTCCCCTCGAAATCTGTTCACGGCCACTTGTGATCAGCCAAGACAGATCTTAATACCAAGTGTAAACTGAAGGAGCACTTCAGAGGGCACACACACAATGCATTGCTATTAAATAAAAGAACACTGGAGCTACTAAATTCAGTGTGCAGCGTTTTTAGCTTTTGCCTTGAGAATATTATGGAAATGCATTACATCCAGGATATCTTACCTCACCCTCACCATCACCATCACCATCACCATACACTCCCAGAACTTCCTCTTCATTCACTTCTTCTATATAAAAAAAAATATATATATATATTTTAAACGTTAAAGGTGCAGTCCGCAAGTTGCCTCTTTGTCGCCATCTCTGTTCGAAACCTACAATTGCAGTTATTTTGTGGCATTATCATCTTTACGTGGGTTGTGCACTGACACGGCTCCTCAGAGGAGAATGTTTTGAAGAGAACGTGTGGCTGTCAGTCACCGCACCAGTGGATACTGTACTTCAGAATCATAGAAGTATGACCAAAATAAGAATTTAACGGAAAATGTCATCTGAACAAGTAAGTAACAAATTTGCCACTTTTGATCTGACCAATTGAGGAAAAAAAACAAACATTACAATAAATCGCATTACCAATGGTGATTAAATCTAACGATCTTATTATTACCTGTAGATTTCAGTTTTATGTACAGTCTAATCAATCTGCATCAAAATGAAAAGTTACTCCAGCTGCTGTGAGAAAAGGCTATGAATTATCCAAGGACTCGTTCTTTATGTAAACAGACGTGACGTAATGCCGCAAAGACGAACAGCTGCATGCTCGAATTTCCCGCAGAAACCCACCAGTACCACTCAAATTAGAAAACATTACTACAAGATTACTGTTGTGAATCGGGCTAAGGTAAGGGGATAGTTGAGAGCAATGGCTGGTTATGTACTTGCTCAAATTGATTTTGGATAACTTTTAACCCAAGGCTCAAAATTGCGACCATTTTAGTCGCATATGCTCCCTAAATTTAACGTGTGCGACCTTAAAATAGATTTGGCAGTGTGTAACCGTCTTCTATGATTTACATTCACATTTATCAAGAGAAAAAGGAGTAAAATAAGTATTACAGTACGATGCCTATTGTTACAGTATTACACTTTGATATGAGATATCCAAGAACATAATTGCAATGAAATCTGTTAAAGAACTGGACCATGAATGAAGTAAAATATATTGCATTGGAAAACACATACCATGCTCTTCCAGGTAAGCCTGCAGCCGGGCAATCAGATCGGCTTTATTTCCTTTGGCATCCAGTCCTCGAGCAGTACATTCTAGCTTCAGCTCAGCCAACTGAGGAGATTATATCATTTTTAATGACTGGAGTGACATTTATCAACCACAAATAACACATCTGCTGTATCGAAACCAATGCTTTGTCAGTCCATAAAAAGCTGGCATCTGAATAAACATGGCTACTTCTATATAGATAAATTCCTAACAAACTAAACTGAATGCAATATGAAATTTCTACTTTTCTAGAAATAAAGAATAAAAGAAAAAGAAACAGACAGGGAGAGAGAATGAGACAGACTTTTTCACAGTGTCCTTTAATTAAAGACTGAAATTTATGGATGAAAAAAGTGAAACATGTCAACATGTTATCTCAGTAAACAACATTTTAGGTGGCAATATGGCCAACACGTTGTTTACACCCAAAAATGCTATTTAGGAAAGCAGTTGACTGGGTGTTTGATGGACTATGATGGTCAATTTAGACATATAGGCACGGTTAAGGAAAGAAGAACGTGTGCTGTTGGGTTTTATTTATATTATATATATATATATATCATGGGCGTTTCCTCCGAGGAGGCAAGGGAGGCAGTGCCTCCTCAAAAAAATAGGATGAGAAAATAATCCATATTACATATAAAAACACAAATATTACAAATTACAACATTAAAAAGAGCGCAAGTCACTCGTATTTCTAAAGGAACACTGTCCAACAGTGACACCCGCAGGTGAAGTTACAGCAGGAGTCATGCCTCCCTTTGCTCTCATAGAAAACCATTAGACCCCCTATAGTGTGCGGTGGGTTTTGTGGGGGGTAATTGAGAATGAATGGGGGAAAGTCACGTGAGAGGAGGCAATATCTCCATCGCGCTATGATTGGTTTGTGCGATAAATCCCGCCTCTTGTTGACGTGCACTTTCCACGCGTCAGTTTGAATGAACAAATGATGGCGTCAATGGGAAGACTAATTGAAAAGTAAGTAAACAGATCACCCAGTTAGATATCACCGCTTTTTGTCACGTCAAAATCAAACTTGAAATGGACTGAAAACATGATTTTTAGTGCAATCAGCTTGGTGAAATTAAAAATACAATTCGTGTCCGTGACAGACGGTGTTTACGGAGCATGACTGATGATCCAAAATAGCCTAAGTTGACAATTAAAAAGAAAAACATCAATACACTAATAAAATATATTGTTTAAGTTATTATTGCCTTTAGTTATTATTTTGGAATGAATGTAGAAATGCTTAAAACACTAACTTGATGAGATCTACTTATTTATGATGAGATTGAGAGCATTTATTACAATATACTGTTAATGTAAAATTACAAAATAGAATTGTATTTGGTTTCTTTTTTGATGTAATGTAAAGTAATGTTCATTTAACAAGGAAGATGTGTCAATGTTAAGAGTAATGCATGAATTTACATTGATTCATAAATAAATAAAAAATGTGCCTCCTCATTTCAGAACACCACTGAGGGAGGGAGGGAGGGATGGAGGGAGGGATGGATTAGATAGATAGATAGATTTTAGTTAATAAACCACCGCAAGAGTAGACTGTAGTATCTGAATGGTGGGGGAACAACGTAAAAGTCGCGTTTTTATATGAGTCTTAAAGACTAAAATGCTCAAATGCTGTTTAGGCAAATGACTAGAGTCAAAACGCTGTCTGTCTATTGGAAGCTCGCTGGATTTCAAGAAACAGTAGTGCTGAATGAACCTAGAAACGTTAAGTCTATTATTACTTAATCATCACAATTCAACTAAACACATCTTACTGTTACAGTCATATCCAAACACTAAGTAGAAAGTTAAACTGTCCTTTGTACTAGTCTCTTACCTTGAGTTTATGCAGCTCCACGACTTCCGCCATTTTCTTGAAGAGGTTTGTATTTGGAAATCTGCTTCCTTCCGGTTTTAACGTGATTCCTTTTGCGCTGCAGCGCCACCGGGCGGTCAGGAGACTGGGACAAAGCTTAATGTTGGACGTTAGTTAAAGGGATAGTTCACCCAAAAATGAAAATTCTGTCATCACTTACTCACTCTCAAGTTGTTCCAAACATGTATGAATTACTTTCTTCTGTTGAACACAGAAGAAGATATTTTGAAGAATCTCGATAACCAAACAGTTGATGGACCCCATTGACTTCCATTGTATGTTTTTACATACTGAGGAAGTCAATGGATCATTTACAATGAATCTGCATTGAATTAAACTGAGCTAAATAATGACAATGTTGTCTTCTATAGAGTTGATTTGTTTCATGATTGATTATTACAGTGAAGTTGCTTTGAAACAATAATCTGTAATGTATTAAGCGCTGTACATGACTTGACTCTTCACAGAGCGTGTGCACAAATACGCATTAAAGCAGTCTGATCTATCAGTGGCTAATGATGAATGTAAATCAAAATTATGACATGCTAAGTCACTAAAAAGGCAATTGTGGTTAAATGTCATTGTATGTTTTTTTGAAAGTTGAATAAAAAAGTCAATTATGACAAAAAGTCATGAGTTTTAATCTCATAATCGACTTTTTAATCTCATAATTATGACTTCATAATCATAAGTTCATAAGTATTTTGTAATTATTACTGTCATAATTTCGACTTTATCTCATAATTCCAACTTTTTATATCATAATTATAATATGAAAGTCAAAAATTAGGAATTAATCATTTCGACTTAATGTCTATTATTAGTATGTCATATTTTCGACTTTATCTCATAATTTCAACTTTTTACATCATAGTTATGATATAAAAGTCAAAATGAGGAATTAATCATTTCGACTTAATATGTCATAATGATTATACAATTTTGAATTTATCGCATATTGAATCTTTTATGTCACAATTATGATATAAAAGTCAAAAATTAGGGCGAAGTATTCATAATTTCGACTTAATATGTCAATTATTACTTAGTATGAATAATTTCAACTTTTTACGTCATAGTTATGATATTATGATATAAAAGTTAAAATTAGGGCATAGTATGCCATCATTTCGATTTAATACGTCATAATGATTATATCATATAATTTTGATTTCATCTCATAATTTCAATCCTTCAAAAAGTAGGGCGTAGTATTCATAATTTTGACTTAATATGTTAACTGTTACTTAGTATGAATAATTTTGGGCGGAGTACTTTAACTTAATATATGTCACTTACTGCTTAATATGTTATATTTTCGATATTTATGATATAAAAGTCAAAAATAGGGCGTACGTAGTAATTGTTACAATTTCGACTTAATATGTCATAATTATTACGTCATAATTTAGATTTTATATAATTTCAACTTTTTACATCATATTTATGATATAAAAGTCAAAAAAAGGGCGTACGTAGTAATTGTTACAATTTCGACTTAATACGTCATAATTATTACATATATCATAATTTCGATTTTATATAATTTCAACTTTTTACATCATATTTATGATATAAAAGTCAAAAATAGGGCGTACGTAGTAATTGTCACAATTTCGACTTAATACTTCATAATTATTACATATATCATAATTACATTTTATATAATTTTAACTTTTTACGTCATATTTATGATATAAAAGTCAAAAATAGGGCGTACGTAGTAATTGACACAATTTCGACTTAATACATCATAATTATTACATATATCATAATTACATTTTATATAATTTTAACTTTGTACATCATATTTATGATATAAAAGTCAAAAATAGGGCATAGTAATTGTCACAATTTCGACTTAATACTTCATAATTATTACATGTCATAATTTAGATTTTATATAATTGTAACTTTTTACATCATATTTATGATATAAAAGTCCAAAAAAGGGCGTGCGTAGTAATTGTCACAATTTCGACTTAATACGTCATAATTATTACATATATCATAATTACATTTTATATAATTTTAACTTTTTACGTCATATTTATGATATAAAAGTCAAAATAGGGCGTAGTAATTGACACAATTTCGACTTAATACGTCATAATTATTACATATGTCATAATTACATTTTATATAATTTTAACTTTGTACATCATATTTATGATATAAAAGTCAAAAAAGGGCGTACGTAGTAATTGTTACAATTTCGACTTAATACATCATAATTATTACATATGTCATAATTACATTTTATATAATTTTAACTTTTTACAACATATTTATGATATAAAAGTCAAAAATAGGGCGTACGTAGTAATTGTTACAATTTCGACTTAATACGTCATAATTATTACATCATAATTTAGATTTTATATAATTTTAACTTTTTACATCATATTTATGATATAAAAGTCAAAAATAGGGTGTACGTAGTAATTGTCACAATTTCGACTTAATACGTCATAATTATTACATCATAATTTAGATTTTATATAATTTTAACTTTTTACATCATATTTATGATATAAAAGTCAAAAATAGGGCGTACATAGTAATTGTTACAATTTCGACTTAATACGTCATAATTATTACATATATCATAATTTCGATTTTATATAATTTCTACTTTTTACATCATATTTATGATATAAAAGTCAAAAATAGGGCGTACGTAGTAATTGTTACAATTTCGACTTAATACGTCATAATTATTACATGTCATAATTTAGATTTTATATAATTTTAACTTTTTACATCATATTTATGATATAAAAGTCAAAAATAGGGCGTACGTAGTAATTGTTACAATTTTGACTTAATACGTCATAATTATTACATGTCATAATTTAGATTTTATATAATTTTAACTTATATTTATGATATAAAAGTCCAAAAAAGGGCGTACGTAGTAATTGTCACAATTTCGACTTAATACGTCATAATTATTACGTCATAATTTAGATTTTATATAATTTTAACTTTTTACATCATATTTATGATATAAAAGTCCAAAAAAGGGCGTACGTAGTAATTGTCACAATTTCGACTTAATACATCATAATTATTACATATGTCATAATTACATTTTATATAATTTTAACTTTTTACATCATATTTATGATATAAAAGTCAAAAATAGGGCGTACGTAGTAATTGTTACAATTTTGACTTAATACTTCATAATTATTACATATGTCATAATTACATTTTATATAATTTTAACTTTTTACATCATATTTATGATATAAAAGTCAAAAATAGGGCATAGTAATTGTCACAATTTCGACTTAATACGTCATAATTATTACATCATAATTTAGATTTTATATAATTTTAACTTTTTACATCATATTTATGATATAAAAGTCCAAAATAGGGCGAACGTAGTAATTGTCACAATTTCGACTTAATACGTCATAATTATTACATATATCATAATTTAGATTTTATATAATTTCAATTTTTTACATCATATTTATGATATAAAAGTCAAAAATAGGGCGTACGTAGTAATTGTCACAATTTCGACTTAATACGTCATAATTATTACATATATCATAATTTAGATTTTATATAATTTTAACTTTTTACATCATATTTATGATATAAAAGTAAAAAATAGGGCGTACGTAGTAATTGTCACAATTTCGACTTAATTCCTCATAATTATTACATATATCATAATTTAGATTTTATCTCATAATTTTAAATTTTTACGTCATATTTATGATATAAAAGTCAAACAAAGGGCGTAGTAATTGTCACAATTTCGACTTAATATGTCATAGTTGTGACTTATTAATTTTTTATGATTTTTTCTGAAGTGCCGAACAGAGTTTTTCTGTTATTATAGTTTGAACTGATGACGCTCGCGCGTTTGCAGCCCAGCAGAACCGTAAAGAGGGCGGGCGTTATTTTTCTCGCTCAGTTCATTGGTTACACATAAGACGAGCTCTTTTAAGTGTGGTCGGTTTTAACGTGATGTGGGAGGTCTTTGTTGTTTCACTCAGTTCATTGGTTCACGGCAGGCTGACGTTTCTTCTGTTTGTCGGAGGGCGGGGCCTGTTTCCTGTGCTTTGTCGCGAGGGCGTGTTGTTTGAAACGCGGGAATTGGCGGTATTGATGTTAAGTTGTGATGATCTTCGATCGTCTGGTTTTTGTACGTTTTAAATAAACGATTTTAATGTTTCTGATCGCCGTTGTGCAACTAAAAGTACTCTCGCCACACATCTGTTGCTTTAAATAGATTTAGAGTGGAAGTTTCCCCGGAAAAGGGGGAGTTTGACATGGAGTCCTTTCAGAAAGTGGAAAAGATTGGAGAGGGGACATACGGGGTGGTTTATAAAGCCAAGAATAAAATCACCGGAGAGACTGTCGCGCTGAAGAAAATTCGATTAGACACGTAAGTGTTTGTGTAGTCGAGAAGCCATTCAGAATAACTCGCATACAGTCGCACTCTAAACTCTATATTTTATGTTTATGAATGATAAAACGGAACTCGAGTATAAGTGCTTTTGAAAATGTTCACCTCTTAGAGAGAAGATCTGTCAAAGCTCATTTAAAACACTTTAACGTTCAAGCAGATGTTTTTTTTTCACTTTGTTAACATTAGTTAATGTCATGAACAAATAATGAGCCTTTTTTTACTGAAGTCGTTAATATAGATTCATAAATGTAGTACTGTTGATTCAGGTTTGTTTATAATGCATTAACAACGTTTAAGGCATAACATTATGACCACCTTCCTAAAATTGTGTTGGTCCCCTTTTGCTGCCAAAACAGTCCTGACCTGGTCCTCTAGAGTCTAGACCCCTGAAGGTGTGCTGTGGTATCTGACACAAGATGTTAGCAGCAGATCCTGTAAGTTGTGAGGTGGATCCTCCATGGATCGGACTTGTTTGTTCAGCACATCCCACAGACGCTCGATTGGATTGAGATCTGGGGAATTTGGAGGCCAAGTCAACACCTCAAACTCGTTGTTGTGCTCCTCAAACCATTCCTGAACCATTTTTGCTTTGTGTCAGGAGCATTATCCTGCTGAAAGAGGCCACAGCCACCAGGGAATACCGTTTCCATGAAAGGCTGTACATGGTCTGCAACAATGCTAAGGTAGGTGGTACGTGTCAAAGTAACATCCACATGGATGGCAGGACCCAAGGTTTCCCAGCAGAACATTGCCCAAAGCATCACACTGCCTCCGCCGGCTTGCCTTCTTCCCATAGTGCATCCTGGTGCCATGTGTTCCCCAGGTAAGAGACGAACACGCACCCGTCCATCCACGTGATGTAAAAGAAAACATGATTCATCAGATCAGGCCACCTTCTTCCATTGCTCCGTGGTCCAGTTCTGATGCTCACGTGTCCACTGTTGGCTCTTTCGGCGGTGGACAGGGGTCAGCATGGGCACCCTGACTGGTCTGCAGCTATGCAGCTCCATACTCAACAAACTGTGATGCACTGTGTATTCTGACACCTTTCTATCAGAACCAGCATTAACTTCTTGAGCAGTTTGAGCTACAGGAGCTCGTCTGTTGGATCGGACCACACGGGCCAGCCTTCGCTCCCACGTGCATCACTGAGTCTTTGCCGCCCATGACCCTGTCGCCGGTTCACCACTGTTCCTTCCTTGGACCACTTTGATAGATACTGACCACTGCAGACCGGGAACACCCCACAAGAGCTGCAGTTTTGGAGATGCTCTGACCCAGTCGTCTAGCCATCACAATTTGGCCCTTGTCAAACTCACTCAAATCCTTACTCTTGCCCATTTTTCCAGCTTCTAACACATCAACTTTGAGGACAAAATGTTCACTTGCTGCCTAATATATCCACCCACTAACAGGTGCTGTGATGAAGAGATAATCAGTGTTATTCACTTCTGTCAGTGCTCATAATGTTATGCCTTATCGGTGTACAACTCAAAATTTAAAATGTGTACGTGGAAATTAACATTAACCTAGATTGATAAATGTTATAATGCTCATTACTTTTTCCCATAATCCCATAATTTACTCACCCTCAAGCCATCCAAAGTGTATACGATTTTCTTGTTTCAGCCAAACTCAGAGTTATGTTAAATATCCTGGCTCTTCCAAGTTTAGTAATGGGAGTGAATGGTACCTTAGATTTTGAACCCCAATCCATCATAAAAGTAATCCATACAGCTCCAGGGGGTTAATAAGGCCTTCTGAAGCGAGGTGATGCGTTTTTGTAAGACAAATATCCATATTTATAACTTAATAAACTATAATCACTGGCTTCCGGTAACGGCCATACACGAGTCTAGTCCCGGCGGAAGAGTGACCTCTGACCCGACGCATGATGTAGGTGTAGCGTAAGCTTAAGTGAGAGTAGACGCCTCTCGCAGTTCAAACAAGTAGGGCTGGGCAACAAACTCAAGCTCCTCTTCTCTTATGTTTGTGACCGGTGTTTTGTTTTGCTCTGTCCTTTGGATTCCCTCTTTTTGGGGACTTCAAAATCTAAGGTACCATTCACTCCTATTATAAAGCTTGGAAGAGCAAGAAAATGTTTGAATATAACTCCGATTGTGTTCGTCTGAAAGAAGACGCCTAGGATGGCTTGAGGGTGAGTAAAAAATGGGATAATTTTCATTTTTGGGTGAACTATCCCTTTAACTAATTTAACTGTTTCATAGGCTGTTAGGTGTGGTTCACTAGCCATATAAACAGATGTTTGTCTTATCTTGGATGTGTTTGATTGACATGATTATTTGTTTGGTTTCAGGGAAACTGAAGGTGTTCCCAGCACTGCCATACGTGAGATCTCTCTGCTAAAAGAGCTCAGTCACCCAAACATAGTCAAGTATGAGCAATGTCTTAACCCTTAGTCCTATTCATTATTTAACCAGTGCATAACTAGTCCTCTGTTCACATCATGATGTAGATTAAATCAACTTCTCAAGTCTCACAGTGGCTGTTTTCTCACCCACAGGTTGCGTGATGTGATACACACAGAAAATAAGCTTTACTTGGTGTTTGAATTTCTTCACCAAGACCTGAAGAGGTTTATGGACTCATCCTCTGTTTCTGGCATATCCTTGCCACTCGTGAAGGTAAGTTTAGAGCTGCGTTTAAGCTGCAAGTCTTGCACAGATCTGGGGCCTCATTTACAAAACTTTGCGTAGATTTCATCCTAAAAGTGTACGTACGCGCAAAAGCTAGATTCAGCGTATGCACAAAAAAATCTGATTTATAAAACCATGCGTACGCCAGAACCTGCGCACAAATCCCTTTATAAATCCCAGTCAGCAGAAGATTGTGCGTACGTGCATCTCCACCCCATCTCCTCCCCGAAATCACCATGTAGGGAGCTTATGATGCCTAGTTTTACTACGCATAACTTCATCTGCATATCATTTCCATGCATATTCCCATCCATGTGACACCATGGTTAACACCTTTAAAGGTACAAGACATTGGAAAATATTAGATATGGACTATAAATGCCATTTGTGCATTACACTACACATTTGTGCACTACACTGATAAAAATCATCCAATATCCTCTTTGTTTTAGAATAAATATATCAAAATATACATAAAAAAACAAAATTGTATAAAATACTTCAGATAAAGGTTTTAGAATAAAGTTGATTCATTCATTTCCACTGGCCAAATAGTATTTTAATTGTTTTAAACAATTTGAATCAAATTTATGCAGTTTTGCTGATAAGGTGAACATATCTTTTAGGATGTTTATAGGCTATTTTTAGTGGAAACAGATAGGCCTACTTATTTATTGCAGTGTAAATACAATTGTCTGGCTTGGTGCGTCACTGACAAAGTATTTTAAAAAGAAAACGTGCAAATTTTAGCGTTTTCCTCAAATTATATCCTTCAAATACAGTGGTAATTGTTTGAAGATTCTTCACACGACATCCAACACCTCCTGTAGCTGCGGTTATACAGTAAGCTATTATCATTGGACCTATTCAAACTGAACAACGGACTGTTCGACCCCCGAATCCAGCAGTGTCTTCCATAATATCCGAGTTAAGAGTGCATCACTGATCATCGCTCTTATTTTGTCATAACATCTGCAGTTTAATTTAAAGAAGAATTATTGTGCGCCTAGCACTCCTCGCTGTCATTAAAACAGCGTGTCACAGGAAAAGTGATCGAAAGTAGCACATCTACTATCTAAATTCATATCATTTTTGTTTAACTTCTGCGTAATGACTGCGTGTAATTTCAGTGCTAATCGCCAGAGTTTGCGTGGAGGTGCGCAAATTTTCCCGTCAAGTTTGTTTTTATAAATCGCAACTTATGCGTCGGAAGTGGCAAACGCAAAGTTTTATAAATGAGGCCCCTGATCTTTTGACCATATCAGATTTTTTATTTATTTATTTTTTGTCACGTCTGTTTACATTCCCTTTAGACATGACTGGTAGCCTATATCTGTGTTTACATCAATCCCTGCCCAAAATGATTCATGGTTGACACTCACGTTTTGAATGGCCGTACTAAAATTATTTGTGTAATTCACTTCGGGTGGCCATGATTATTTGCCAGTATGGATTAGTTAAAAGCTGTCATACATGTTTGCAGCGCAAAATCTGACTGAACGGATTAGACGTGCCGATATTCGGTAATATGATATATCACGATAATGAATATGCACAATATTGTTTTTGTGAGCACTTCAAAATACCGTGAATAATTTATTACAAATTATTCATATTTTTAAAATGCATTTTAAGAATACTTTCCCCATTAAGTGTCTAAAATGCGCAAATAATAAAATGCACCACATGGCGGAACGAGTGAAGGAGACTCGCTGAATGAAAGTGCACGTTCTCTCTCTGACAGCAGAGGGCGCTGATGCAACAGCAGAAATGAAGCGGTTACCCCGGAAATGCCGTAAACAAAGCAGCTGCCCTACTGAACAGTATTTCAAATGCTTCAAACAGCCATTCAGTTTTTTGTATTGGCAATGTTGTTCATCACAGCACAAATACTTAATACTTAAAGACTTAATATGCTATTTATTTTCAAACTTTAAAATTTTTATATTTTAATCTGGACTACAACATGCCCTAAAAAATGGTCTGATTATTTGTTATTGTTCAGTAACACTTAGTGACATAAGGCTTCATTAGTTAACATGTTAATTCATTATTACCAAACTGACAATGAAAAATACTCATAAAGCATTTATTAATCTTAATGTTAATTCCTTAGTTAATGTTTAATAACATTACTAAAATCAAAAGTTGTAATGGACCTGAGCTAAAACTAACAATGATCAGTTGTATTTCTTAACATTAACAAAAAATAATATCTTCTGTTACAAATGTAGCTATTGCTCATTCTCAATCTTAGTTAATGCATTAACTAATGTATTGTAAAGTGTTACCTGTTGTTCTTTATAATTCTTTTGCACTTTAATCTGTTTGAAAAATTTCACTTTTTAAAAAAAATGTGTGTATTGCATTATTGTAATATGTTGTTGCCATGTCCAAGAGATGCTAGTTTTTCCACCTGGAATGTAAACCCCCTTTTTCGGCCTTCCTAAGGTGGACAAACTAACTTAAGAAAACAGTGATTAAAATTTATTTAGTTAGCATATTTACAGTAGTGTTTACACGCCTCAAGAAGCCTCCAGAGCTGATACTTGCCGGTTATGGTAAGATGCGTTACATTTCTGACACACACTCTAAGCACTAGACCAATCACAACAGACTGGAGCTGGAGCACTTTTTGGAACGCGGGTTTTGAAGATACTGAAACTAAAACAGAGCGTTCAGACAGAGGGTAAAAACATGTACTGCAACAATTATAAGAAAAATTAGCTCTTTGAACATTAAATGATGTAAACATATTCTAGTTGATCCCATAAACAAAATTATTGAAAATGAGCATATTAGGACCCCTTGAAGCAGAATGTGTTTATATATGTACCTTAAAATTGTGCTCTAGGGGTCAGTTTTTGTTCTGAGGAGCTAGAACTAGGACCATTCTGTGCCGAGTTCCTGTAAAAAACAAATTTAAATCGTTTATTGTACGTTAAAGGGATGTGCTGCATGACCACCCCAATGCCACATTTTTGCGCATGTGTGCTTTTTTGTGCTTGTTAGACAAGATAAGGCTTATAAAGTTTATTTGAATAGTTCATTTCCTACATGCTGGTAATTCAGTTTCGCTTTAGGTTTGTTTAGGATTTGTTTATAATGTTGTTAATGATAAATGACACCATGATTTGTTTATTTCATACTTTTATTTTTAATTCTTGTTCTGTATACCAATAAATTAAATGATTTTTGAGGAGTGAGGGGAGCTAAAATGCATATTTATAGTGTTTGTAGACATTTTGTTTTATTTACTGGTATTTTTTGTTATTTCTGAATATAAAAAAAATTTTGACTTTTTACACCAAATCACTTCATGCATTTTCTGATTGGATAGCTATCCAAAGACCAGGTGTAAGTGCCCTCCAAAACACCTTCGAGGCGGATTTAAATCCGATCACCCAATTCACTTCAGGAGGTGGTCTGAGACACATTTCAGATGAAACTAGACAAGTGTAATGTATCTGGTTGTTGAAACCACACGTGTAAGTTTTACTCCTCCCAAAATGTTAAAAAATAAACTAGTGAGAGCATGTTATAGGCTAAATGACATGTTATAGCCAGATGTGACAGCGCTACTACATCACCATAGTATCTCTTTAGCAAACTGCAAACTGCCATAAATTAAATTTAAAATTTGACATCGCAGACGCTCAACACACAATCATCTTCATTAAAAGTAGTGAGACTTAATTATCTTACCAGTGCTGATACCGCTCTCCTATTGCATTGATGTGATATTCGTTGACGTGAACTCTGTTGAATTTGCATATAGCATGGGAATTGAAGATCGTATTTATATTATGTGACCAAGTGTAAATGGAACAGTTTTAACAAATCAGATAGCTATCCGATCAGTAAAAATGCATGAAGTGACCAGTTTTTTTTTTTCTCTCTCAACAATGAAAATTTGTCCTGATGTGACTTGCATTCGGATGTGATGTATAACTATTAGTGCTTTTGGGAAATGCAGCCCACAACTGTTAAACATCCAAGAAGGTGTGATAATAATGTAGGGAATAATGCGTCTAATTTCTGTCTGTCTGTCTATTTGTTCAGAGTTACCTGTTCCAGTTGCTCCAGGGATTGGCCTTCTGTCACTCCCATCGGGTTCTTCACAGGGATCTCAAACCCCAGAATCTCCTGATCAACGCTCAGGGCGAGATCAAACTGGCTGACTTTGGTTTGGCCAGAGCGTTTGGTGTACCTGTACGGACTTATACACATGAGGTGAGAGGCAGAAACATTGCTCTAGAGCAGGGGTGGCTAACGTCGGTCCTGGAGAGCCACAGTCCTGCAGAGTTCAGCTCCAGCCCTAATCAAACACCCCTGAACAAGCCAATCAAGGCCTGAAGGGTTGCTAGAAAGCTATAGGCAGGTGTGTTTTTGTCAGGGTTGGAGCTAAACTCTGGACTGAGCTCTGCAACAAAAATAGCGTAGCAGTATGACAGAGGATAGACGAATTTGTTGAATAAACTCGTTATTTTTGTTTTGTTTTTTTGTGCACAAAAAGTATTCTTGTCACTTCATAATATTAAGGTTGAACCACTGTAGTCATATCGACGGTTTTAATGATGTCTTTAGAACCTTTCTGGACCTCAAAAGGTGCAATGTCGTTGCTGCCTATGTGTGGATCAGATACCCTCGGATTTCATCAAAATATCTTAATTTGTGTTCCGAAGACAAACAAAGGTCTTATAGGTTTGGAACGACATGAGGGTGATTACTTAATGACAGAAATTTCATTTTTGGGTAAACTAATTCCGATTGAAACAAAAGGTGTCCTTGTAAAAGTAGCTAGTCACTCTCTGCCACCTATTGGTGTAACAATGTAATAGATACAATCTTTATTTGAAGTGCCAGTTTACTTTCAAAAGGTGATTTACTCTATTTTGATCACTACCATAGACATCAGTGTTTATATCTGAACTATAAACTTTTATCCCAGTACTTCTGTGATCATTTGAATTATTGTAACACAGACATAATGATACTGCGTTGTTGAAAAGACTGTTTGTGAAGCTGTTTCATAGCTATGCATGGCAACTGCTCTCCCTGGGTCAGCAGCAGAGCCGACGCAGATCTGAATGTTTGCTGTGATCTTACTTGTCAAAGGGTTAATTGACATAGCCGAATCATTTTGGAATAAGTTCCCATTGGTCTTTTAAAGATTAATCATGCAGCTCTAAAGACTACTAAACAGATGCAGTAATGGTTTAAAATAGTTGTCAAATAAAAAATCACCAGCAGGCAAAGTTTCTTTGAGTTAATTTCACTCCACTTTTTCGTCTCACAAGTATGACTGCTGATAGGCAGCTGCTTTCAAATGCTCCCGTTAGTGTTTGTGTGAGCTCTGTGAAGAGCGTCAAAGGTGTTTTTGAACTGTTAAGCAGCCAATCACAGACATGTCTGTTGAGTGTGTGATCACAATGGCCAATCAGATGTGTTAAAGTGTTAGTTCTCCCAAAAATGAAAATTCTGTCATTAATTACTCGCCCTCATGTCGACTCACTTTATCTCTACTTTTAAAGACAATTCAGAACACAAGATAAGATTAAATTATAATATGGAAAAAATAAGTTAATCTATGTAATATTTATTTTTACTTGTTTGAAACAACAAGCCTACATAGATTACTATTAAGGAATCAAATTATATTCTTAGATCCTTCTTTTGTCTTGTGTAAATATAAAATTATTAATGAATTGCTATTGTTATCCAACTTTGCATGTGTGGATGGACCATGTCAGGGTTTTTCCTGGGTCAAAAATGGTCTTCGGTGGTGACAGACTTGGTCATCCACACAAACAGTAAAAAGTGCCTTACCCACGTGATCTGCAAGCCCAATACTGACAATAAAGTACCCGTCACTCTCACTGTAATTCTTTCTTACCCTCATTGCAAAAAAATCTGTGATTTCAGAGCTTTGTAAGAGAAGATGCTTCTTTGCTAGACCTGAAAATTATTTTGGTAGAATAATAATAATTAGTAATCAGTTTTAAAAAGTAGCATTAAAAAGTTACATTAACTAGTAATATAATTTTCTACCATATACAATTGAATGCACCTAGCTAACAACTACTTGCTGTGTTCTGGTTTCACCTCACTCCAGTCTAAACTAACTGATTTTATAGGTAGGCCTAATTTACTACACATTGTCATTTAAATAACCTGAAAGTACTGTGGATTATTAAAGCTAATTTTACTAACCACTCTTGCTAAATGGGGTAAGCACACGTTTGTTCTCATTTCAGAGTTGTTCGAGTCAATGATTTGTTATAGACCGTATGGGCAGATCAGTTGTTTTCATGATTCATTAAAATAAATCTGTTCAAATGAGTCTTTAGGTCGTGAATCGGACATTAGCGGACGTTGACGCATTGTGCGAATCGCGACTGTTATTAGGCATCGCAAAAGATTTGTCAAAACAGAAAACACTTCATCAGTGGATAGGATTTTCTTTTTGTTTACTGAAAGTGTGGTTTATGTCAGCTGCATGTGCAGGACTCCTGTCAGAGAAGATGAGGTGACGTTCTATTCACTCTATTCACTATTCACACCCAGCAGTTATTCAGGAAAAACATTCTCCGAATGCGCCTCGTGAAACATGGATTCGGCCTTCCGAACTTTTAGCATCGTGTCAGTTGATTTAGATTATTATGTGCGAGGTAGAGAGAGTGCAAAGACAGTGCTTACTTTGAAGACAGAGAGAGTTCGCGTGCACGAGGGAGGAGCTCTCTGCTCGTTCTGTCCGTCAGCGCAGCAGTCATCTGCATCACTAATAAACAACACTCAATAACTGATCAAATAAGGCTTTGGTGGAACAAAAAAATTTCAATGTAGGAAAAACCCTGCATGTACTTAAAGGATTAGTCCACTTTTAAATAAACTTTTCCTGATAATTTACTCACCCCCATGTCATCCAAGATGTCCATGTCTTTCTTTCTTCAGTCGAAAAGAAATTAAAGTTTTTGATAAAAACATTCCAGGATTTTTTTCCTTATAGTAGACTTGAATGGGCACCAAACAGTTGAAGGTCAAAATTAGTTTCACTGCAGCTTCAAATTGTTCTACACGATCCCAGATGAGAAATAAGGGTCAATTAATGCTCATCTTGAACTAGCTCTCTTCTTCTTCTTCTTCTCTATTAGAATTCCAGCAGTGTAGACACTGCTAAGTGTATTACTGCCCTCCACAGGTCAAAGTTTGAACTAATTGTTATATACTAGCATATTGCATATAAAAATTAGTTCAAAACTTTGACCTGTGGAGGGCAGTAATACGCTTAGCAGTGTCTACACTGCCGGAATACTAATAGAGAAGAAGAGAGCTAGTTCAAGATGAGCATTTATGGTTAAAACTTATATAATTTTCAATTTATTTCAGAAAATGAGCGATGGTTTCACTAGATAAGACCCTTATTTCTCATCTGGGATCGTGTAGAACAATTTGAAGCTGCTGTGAAACTAATTTTGACCTTCAACTGTTTGGTGCCCATTCAAGTCTACTATATGGAAAAAAATCCTGGAATGTTTTCATTAAAAACTTTAATTTATTTTCGATTGAAGAAAGAAAGACATGGACATCTTGGATGACATGGAGGTGAGTAAATTATCAGGAAAAGTTTATTTAAAAGTGAACTAATCCTTTAAGCTACCATCATAGACCCAGGACAAACCCTGTGTTCTGCACAACTGATCTGTAACTGCCTTAATTTCATCCTTTTTCATAGGTGGTAACTTTGTGGTACAGAGCTCCAGAGATTCTCCTGGGATGTAAATATTATTCTACAGCTGTTGACATCTGGAGTTTGGGCTGCATCTTTGCTGAAATGGTATTATTATTTGTTTTATGTACACATCTCATCATCTTGCCTTTATTGATGGCTTAAGATGTTTATTTACTGTCTGGCTTTTCATACCAGATTACTCGGAGGGCATTGTTTCCTGGAGACTCTGAAATAGACCAGCTCTTCCGAATATTTCGAACACTCGGCACTCCAGATGAATCTATATGGCCTGGAGTAACTTCAATGCCAGACTACAAACCCTCCTTTCCCAAGTGGGCACGACAGGACCTGTCTAAAGTGGTGCCCCCTCTGGATGAAGATGGCCGAGACCTCCTTGGGGTAAGAGGGCAACAATGTTTATCTAGTATCAGCCTGACTGGGGTTGGTGAAGCTGCTTTGTTGTTAACATTTATTGAGCTGCTTGTAGTTTTACAGGATGCATCAAGCTGCACTACACTACAGCAAAAACTACTAGCCTAATTAATGCAGATTTAAAACATTATTAAAGACAAGTAAACAGTCAGTAATAAAATTAGAACAAATAATCCAATTACAAATAGCACAAATAAATACAACGGAACAAAGATACAAATGAAATAAACAATGTTTTTCAGGTACATGTTTTGAATAAAGTAATCAAATGGTAAAATAACACAGTATATAATCTTCACTGTATAAATTAAATATAGATTAATCTTTATAAAAGTTACAAAAGTCATTCAGTCAAGTGCAGTGTGCGATTTCTTTGTCCTTTGTTGTTTGATTAACATTAAAATCACAGCAGCAGGTTTATTAGGCTGCTGTCCGGATCCACGGTTCAAATATACTCATACACACATGCCCTTTATCAACTGTTTACGTTCACTTAAAGGGTTAGTTCACCCAAAAATGAAATTTCGGTCATTAATTACTCACCCTCATGTCGCTCCAAACCCATAAGACTTTCGTTCATCTTCAGATCACAAATTAAAGGTGCCCTAGAACCCTTTTTCACAAGATGTAATATAAGTCTAAGGTGTCCCCTGAATGTGTCTGTGAAGTTTCAGCTCAAAATACCCCATAGATGTTTTTTTATTATTTTTTTTTTAACTGCCTATTTTGGGGCATCATTATAAATGCACCGATTCAGCCTGCTTCCGCTTTAAATGCTCACGCTCCCCGCCCCCAAGCTCGCAATTCTATAAAACATTGCTTAAACAAAGTTCACACATTTAATATAACCCTCAAAATGGATCTTTACAAAGTGTTGGTCATGCAGCATGTCAGATCATGTAAGTGTGGTATTTATTTGGATGTTTACATTTGATTCTGAACGAGTTTGATAGTGCTCCGTGGCTAACAGGCTAAAGTTAACATTACACACTGTTGGAGAG